>JARACY010000485.1:0-91596 GCA_029255725.1 Scrobipalpa atriplicella | reverse complement strand
TTTTAGACAAAAAAAAAATACAATCATAAAAAGTCTTCACACGTTTTACGTCAACCTATTCGGGAAAAGTTTTAAATATTTCGAATTTATCAATAAACGAATCATAATAAGTAGTTCAGGCAGTATCTCAAGCTTCGCGTAAGGTTGTTGAGTCAGAGCTTATTCCGTCGAGTCGTCACCGCGAGTCTTCCAGAAGGGCAGGCTGCGCATACGCATATAAATACGCCGAGTTAGCGGTCTGGAGTTCAGTCTACCGGTGCCAACGCGCAGCTACACTAGCCACTAGCAGCAGCCAAGGAACACACTACACACACACAACATGTCTCTGGAACGCCAAGTCCGCGCTAAGGTCAGGATACACTCATTTCTCAACACTCACGTCTAAATCCACTTAATTTATCATTAACATCAAGGATTTATGATCTTTTTTTAGAAATTTAATGTTTTCCATACTTCATTTTATTTCGTTTATCATTTTTTGGGTTTTATCTTTGTTCATAATATGATCGAAATAGCATATCAAGTACACTCAAATAAATATCACTAAATACTAGACTACTATAGTAGATATTTATTCAACTTTTAAACAATTTACAGAATTCATAATAACTTACTCAAAATCTTTTGTATTTGTAATCCACTTCAAACCAATAATTACAAATGTTATTTTAAAGCACTTGCATAACATTATATTTTTCTCCCTTCAGCTCGCGTCGAAACGCGACCCCGAGAGGGAGAAGGAGTGCCAGGAATGGATTGAGACCATCCTGGGCGCCAAGTTCCCCCCCAGTGAGACCTTCGAGGAGGTCCTCAAGGACGGCACCGTCCTCTGCCAGCTCATCAACAAGCTCAAGCCTGGATCCGTCCCCAAGATCAACACTTCTGGTGGACAGTTCAAGATGATGGAGAACATCACCAAGTAAGTACTAATCAAGATTATTTTATTATAGAGTTAGCAGAAAAATAAATATTTTAACGACTCATAATCTTTTTGGGCAAATATAAGGTTATCGACAAAAAAAAAACTATCAAAATTAGGCGACCATTAGAACGAACAAAGCAAGATGAATGAGAAATAATAATGTTATCCAGTTATGATCTCAAAGTAAATAAACTGTTCGTCATAATGACTCACGAAATTCCTATGAAGAGGTGATTAATTTGTGCTATGTCATTTCCAGCTTCCAGGCCGCCATCAAAGCGTACGGAGTCGCCGACATCGACGTCTTCCAGACCGTAGACCTCTGGGAGAAGAAGGACATCGCCCAGGTCGTCAGCACACTCTACGCCCTCGGCCGTGAGGTAAGCATCTCCGACACCTCATCAAGAAAAAAATATCGAAATCGAAGCTCTTCAAACACTCGAGCCGCACTTGAAACATCTACCATAAATCTCTCATCTTAACAGTATACTTCACGAAATCAGACCACCGATTTAGAACCATTACGCAAGATAAGCGAATAGTTTCATAAACAAGCAAATGTATCTTATGTTTTCAACGCCGGTCTAAAAGTTTACAGTCGACTATTCTTAGACATTGTGTATAATATCTTGCGATCTTGGTGGATGGATTGCATACTATATTCCAAGTAATAGCGAGTTTAGCACGCCGTTTGCTGATACGTTGGTGGGGTCTGGAGCTGAGCCAACTCTGACCAAGATTTACGACCTTCGAGTTACCTCAGTTTTCATAAATACCTACGCAAGGTCACGCGGTTTCACATAATTTGTATAATTTCTGTAGGGACTTATACAATCTCAGAGTATCGACCGGGAACAATAAGTTTTTCTTTTTGTTGACAGACCTACAGGCACCCCGAATGGCAGGGACCTAAGCTGGGCCCCAAGCCCTCCGACGAGGCCAAGCGTGACTTCTCTGACGAGGTCCTGAACGCCGGTAAGACCGTGATCGGTCTCCAGGCTGGCTCCAACAAGGGCGCCACTCAGGCTGGCCAGAACATGGGCGCTGGCCGCAAGATCCTGCTCGGCAAGTGAGCATCTGAACATCCGCCACCCGCAACGCACCAAGTGATATTACTATAAGATATTTCTGTACAAAACTCAGTGCAAGGACGCTATTGTGAGACTGTAATATGAGGTCTAGTCAAGCGTGATGTGTTAAGCTGTCATGTTCTTTGTGAATCATGAGATGTATTTTCAAAGTTATAGTCTTTTTCCATGTAGCGCCGAGGTGGATTTTGTACATAAGTGTTTAGGATAAGTTTAATATTTATTTCCATTTTATTTATCTTTTGTAATAAACAATATACCTGGGTATATAAACTTATTCAGTTTTTTAAATACAAATCCTCATCAGAAATAGTAATAAAAATTATGTATAAATACAAAAGAATTTATGAGAATCATGCTGAAAATAAACTGGGCTGACAATCTGTCTGCAACTTCATGTAGGATAATAAAAATAATGGCATTTTGTATATTATTTATTTAGAGTATTAATAGTTCGAATGTTCTACCCCATAAGTAAAAAAAGTTTAACGATCGAAATCTTCGGTCTAAAGTCACAATCACAATCACAGCTCTCGAAGTAGAGGAAGCTTATAAAGTGGACCTAAGTAAGACGTAAATATCAGGCGTATTGGAAATAATTAAATACTTCTAGTATCTATTTACAATACTTATATGGCGCTTAAACAAATGAAAAAAAAAATCTCTCATTTCAATTTCTTATTTAAAAAAAAAATTTGGTTTACATCAGGAAACTGAGGCCCATATCAAATACATACAATACTATACACAATCTAATAAACATTTATAAATAGGTACACTACAAATGAATAAAACCTAAATATTATGTAGGTACTCGAATGTGGTATTCTGCAAGGCAGTTCCAAAATTAGAATATTGTATTCTAAACCACCGGTTATTATTCTGAAAATTGCATACATGCTGGATTGGTAAAACATAGAATGAACTTACCAGTTATTTCTTTACTCACACATTGTGAAAAATCAGTAAAGAGATCCGAGGATTTAGTGCATTCTAGTGGCAAGCTGACAACTCGTCCCTGTCAGGCGACACAAGCGCTCTGGCTACTAGACTATACTCGTAATATGCTTTTTAGGGTACCGTAGTCAATTAGGAACCCTTATCATTTCGTCAAGTCTGTCTGTCTGTCTGTCCGTTTGTATAAAACTCAGTTTATCACTTATTGACATGAAATTGGTGCGAGGATAGATTATAATGACGCAAATTCGGAAATGTAAAAAAACAAAAACAAATGAAGGTATTTCATACAAGTGAAAGGGGGACTAAAAATTTGTACTTTATTAAGTGGGGTATCGTTAAGCCCGATGGTGGATAGGGCCGCTGCCTCCTGAGGGATCCAGCAGGAGGTCGTGGTTCGAATTCCACCGCGTACCAATGTGTTTTTCGGTTTCCGAATTTAGTAATTATGTACGTTTATTCCGTGCTTTTACGGTAAAGGAAAACATCGTGAGGAAACCTGCACACACCTATGAAGAAATTCAAAGTTTGTGTGTGAAGTCGACCAATCCGTACTGTGCCACTTTTAGCACATTTGTAATACAAAGCCTATTATGCTTAGTGTGAATTAATTATAATGTTCTCGCAAAATGTAGAATATTCATGAAAATGTTCGTATTTCGGATACAATTAATTTTAAACTGATGGCGCCACCGTCACGCCACTCATATTTAACAGGGCAGAGGTTTTAATTATCTGATTGCTATTTGCGTTTTTAAACCCATGACAAAATAAATTAATTGCAAAATTACCAAACGACCAAAGATCCTAAAATTTTAATAGGCACATAAAAAAATGCATAGTTAATTAGATTAGAGGTAGGTATTTAGAGTAGGAGTCTTGAAGAAAAAAATACGGAAGAATCCACGTTTGGAAATTCCGGATTTTCCTATGATCTATATATGGTACAATTAGGTACAGCAAATTCACAATAAGTACCTATTGGTATTGCCGGTAGGATGTTTTAGTTAAAATTCGTTGCAATAATTAGGTATTATTTCTTCCATGCTGGACTGAGAACGATAGAGCTGCTTCTTTTCCTGGGCACACTAGATAATAATCGAGGGAGACAAAGGTTTCGATATAAAGCATTTTAACCGAAAGGCTGACAACCCTATCAGTACCTATAGCAATACACAGTTTGTTATTTCTAAAATTACCCTTAGACTTTATTACCTTACCTACTAGTCAGACGGGCAAAAACATCTTACTTTGAGACGATGGCGCTCTGCCTGTGCCTATCCCGTATAGGATACAAGCGTGACTTTTATGAATGAAGCGTGACTTTTATTAATGTACTATCTATTTGCTGCAGTGTTCTGGTAATATCTGAAATTACCTTCAGCAATTGTCAGATGTGACGGAAAAGGATTTAAGTTGATGCTCTGCCTTCCTATCTGGGATACAGGCGCGATTAGTAGGTAATCTATGTATGTTCTGTTTATTTATTTTTCCAAGGCTTTAAAAAGCTAAAGATAATAAACATGATGGAAGCGAGCTACAAAGTAGCACAAACGTATTTAAGTATTTAGGCCGCCATCTGTAGCGCGTAGCGGCCAAGAATGTTCGCTCCGTGCGCAAAACACGTGTAAGTAACGAGGCCGTTGGCCGTTAGCCTAACGAAAATAGCGACTAACGGCGTTGCCGGCGTAGCGGCCGCTAGAAATAACCTTGGAACGATCTCGTTATAGACCTAACGATCGGCTCGATTCCGTTTATTAGCGCAAGTTTATAAGCCTGCGGGCCAGTCGTGCGGAGGTGGCGTAGGCTTGCACACAGCTCTACAAAAGCTCTACAACCATGGCCCTCACTAAACTACAAGAGTTCCTAGTACTGTTGGCCACCATTAGATGGAGCCGCTACGGTTTCCCGCCACCATATTTGTAAATCATTCCACACCTGACCGATAGATGGAGCTAGAAGACTGAAATTTAAAGACGGGTGAGTGTCTTTTAATAAAATTTGGCATGCTGTGTTGTCGACTTCATCATTGTCAAGATTTATGAACTTCATTAATGCTGATGATGAGCCATTTTGTGTATTTCTATCTACTTAAACAAAATTATAATAAAAATATTGAAATCCTAAGAGCATTCATTATTTTTCATTTTTAACCTTTTAATGTAGACTGTAGTTAGTGTTCATTATAATAATTTGTAGAAGCAATATTTGCATCCGGTTCTTGAAGAATAAAATTTTATTCTGTTCATAATTTAGAACAGCTTCCGGTCAATATTTCAGCGACTTCAGAAAATTGTTGAATTTTTTGGTAAATGTAGTAAGTACATACATATGTAAGTACATATTTATTTTTACGATGGATATTGTTTCGTGCTTTGGTCACACTTTCGGGAGAAATTTTATGTAATACCGTACTTCAAAAATCAGCTTAGAGTCATAGAAAATGAAACTTGTTTTACAAAACTTTTCATAACTGAACAAGGGGCGTACCTACAGCTGCCATGCTGTAAAACTCGTACCTAGACTATAGTATGGTCACATTTGGCACTGGCTGGATAAATCTAATACCCTGAGGTTTCCTTAAAAAAAAAACTCTCATTTATATGGTGAATGCATAGACGATATGTAGAGTTATAGATTTTCCTAAGAACAATAATACTATTTCTAGGAAGCAAAGTTTCCTAATTAAACAAGGCCTATAAATGTACCTTGCCGCAAAACTCTGTGCCATGATTTGAGTCACATTTGGGATTGAAGAAATCTCATACCCTGAGATTTTCATAAGGATAATCACATCGCAGATTTTCCTATCAAAGAACAATGATCCTAGTTCTAGGAAATAATGTAGACTAGGTAATAACAAGGCACATAAAGCTGCCATGCTATGAAACTGGTTTCAGTCACATTTGGGACTAGGGAAATCTAGAGGAAAATCACAAATCTTTTAAAGTAAATATAGAGAAGATGTAGTAGGAACATAGATTCTTCTGTCAAAGAAAAATTACGCCATTTCTTGGAAACAAAGTCAGTCATAGATTTTCCTGTCAACGAACGATGAAACTAGTTCCAGGAAACAAAGTTTCTTAAACGAACAAAGCACGAAAAGCTGCCATATGCCTTAAAACTGCCGGTTTCCTAAGAATGCGCGGCTATGGACGGCTATGACGGCTATTTCTGGCGGGTTGCGGAACGGCCCGCAGCCAACTAGACGCCAACTCCAATGGCCTTAATTAATAATATTATAATACAATCTTGCCTTATTGTCATCGACTTTCAACATTATGATCAACGGGCTGTTTAGTTGTATATAATTATTATTTTGAAATTGAAAATTTTTTCATAAGTGTGAACGAGAAAATATAGAGTGCGTTATTGCAATTATATCCAGACGCAATTTTGTTGATCGTCTAATATTATACTGTAAATTTGCGTTTTTTAATAATTATGTATGATTGACCCCCTTTGATTGCAATAGCTTCTTAACTTAACAGCGCTCTATTAATAGGTGCAAAAATTGGAAAGTTTCCTGCGCGGGACATACTGACGGACGGACAGTTGCGCAGGGCTAGTTGCAGTAAATGTGTACCTACCCTGCTTTGTACAAGATATGGATGATTTCTATAGTATATTCTGAAAACGCAGGTGGGTAGTAGCTTGACACAGGAGATAGTAGGAACATGAGTTATCAGTATAATAATAGGGCGCCACGTAGCGTGAGACTCGTTTGTTGGCAACAACTTTAGATCCAGCGCTCGAGCACTTCTGGAGATGACGCACGCGAGCGGCATCCACCAGCTCGTGACGTCACCAGGTGTCTGAGTTTGCTTCTCATGGGAGACAGGAGGTTTCCATGACGACCTTCGCTCAGGAGTCCAACACCCACTTGCGTCATCTCTACTCTATCACTCGTCGTGCGGTTGAGTTATAGCGCCATTACAGAATTTGAAATAGATTTCAAATCATCGCAGTTAAGATGTTTATGCCAGGCAACGTTATGCGGTGCGTGAAGCGTTAATACCTATACTAAATAACTGTTACTGAATACAGTAACGCCATCTATAAATTTCTGACGGTATTACGTTGAACTTTACTTTGAAGTAGATCTAGCTAGGTGATCGCTCTGTAGCGCCATCTATTGGCGAATCACGATAATACTTGTAATAAGACCTTGCTAGGGTTTTTGCTATGTATACCTAGTTCTCTAAGTAGTTCCTTCATACTTCAATAGATGCTTTTTCATGTATTAAAAACCGAACACCCATTGTTATGGCTCTCTTTCCACAAAGCCGCCACGGCGATTAAACGTGCTCTCTAAGTACCAATTTCATTTAATTTCTCAACCTCTAGTCTAGACCTGGGCACCTTAACATATGGTGACCCCGACGTGATACGACTACGACTTCCGGAGGTGAGAAACCACGTGGAGCACGTGGCATCCTAACCTTACAACGTGGATGGCCATCAACCAAGAGGGCCGCTACACCTACTTCTACCTACGACTAACGACGCGGACAGCTAGACGAAGCCGCCGCAACGTCATTTTTTCGGAAATCTAGACGGGAGAGCGACGGCGCGAACCGACACGTCATCCGCTACCTACCCCTTACGATCTCCGCCAGTTCCTGCGACCTGCCAAGGAAAGGCCGCTACACCGATAATTACCAACAACGTGGCAAGCTAGACGAAGCTGCCGCAACGCCTATTTTAGGAAATTTTAGCCGGGAGAGCGACGGCGCGATTCGACACGTCATCCGCTACCTACCCCCTACGATTTCCACCGGCTCCTGCGACCTGCATCTGACACCGAGCTCCAATCGACGAGAAGATCGGCCAAAGAAACAGGCAAGTGAGCTGGCATTACCTATTTCCTATCCAATCCTAACCAAATTAATCAATTTTCTTTTTGCTCATTCTTACCAAATTATAAAATAATCAGTGCATTCCAACGATTAGATTCAGTGCTCATAAATTCTTCGATAATGAGTGATTCTAGTTCTAGTGATAGCGAAGCGGTGGTCGGAAACGACACCGATAACCGTGCTTTAGAAAGCACAGAGCTCAAGGTTTTCAAGAAAAAACGTGGCATCCTTAAACGTAAGAAAACCTATTTTATAAAATTCCTAGATTCGATTGACCAAAATAATGTAACTGCCGAAATATTTATGGATTTGTCCACGCGAACCGAGAGCTTACCTAAATTGCTATTTGATTTTCAAGAGATTCAGGATAAAATCGAATTAATGTCCTCTGAGCTCGATAAAGAATCTAACCAACGCGAAAAATTTGAATCTTGCTATTATAAACAATATGCACGCGCCAAGGTTATCCTCAGCTCACACGTGGCCAAGTATCAAGGTATTGGACCACCGGCCACGCCTCCGCCGCCGCCGCAGTCAGGCGCTAGCCACCGAACGGATTGCAGTGAAATGAACACGATTAAATTTCCCGACATCCGTTTACCTACTTTCAACGGAGATGTAAAAGAGTGGCTGCAGTTCCGTGATACCTTTGACGCCCTAGTAAATCACAGTACGCTGAAGCCGATCCTCAAATACAGGTATTTACGTAGTTGTTTGCAAGGTAGTGCGCTTGAGGTCATTAGCTCACTCGAATATACGGAAGATAGCTATTCACTTGCCTGGCAAGCTTTGTGCGAGCGATATAATAACCCACGCCTGCTAGTTTCAAATCATTTACGTGCTTTGTTTAATGTGGAATCTGTACCAACAACTCCCTCGGGACTGAGAGGTTTCCTAGACAATATTACAAAACATCTCAGAACCCTAAACTCTCTTAATGTACCTACCGATGACTGGGACATTATAATAATATTTTTTATGGTAGGTAAATTAGACCCTAACCTTCAAAGAAAGTGGGAAGAAAAAATTGATTCTAGAAAATTACCTTCATTACAGGAATTCAAAGCGTTCCTGCGGTCCCGTGCCGATCTGCTCGAGACTACAGGTTCGACACTCCCGGTCAGTCCTCGAGTCAGCTCGAGCGCGTCCAGGAAAGCCATGGTAACCACGTCCTCGTCCGACTCCAAATACAAGGTAAAATCCACACATAATATTCAGTGCCCACTTTGCAACGGTCAGCATTTTATAAACCAGTGTAAAAAGTTTTTAGATCAGACCCCGGGTACGCGTATTCGTACAATTCAAAATTTGCGACTTTGTTTAAACTGTTTAGGTTCGAATCATGCGTTACCTAATTGCCGCGCTTCTCTTTGTCGTACGTGTAATGGCAAACATCACACCTTGCTACACATACAAAAAACTCAGAATTCCACTCCACAAACACAAAGCACACTGTACACCAACCCTCCTACAGAACATACAAGTCACACCAACAATATTACGAGTTTAACCACACTAAACCAACCGATTCAATCGCATCCTACAATCAATTCTAACCAAGTTGTCAGCTCAACACATTTCTTACCGACCTCTGAGGCCGGAACTCCTGCACCTTATGTAGTACTGTCGACCGCACAAGTTTTAGTTCTAGACAGGTACAACCAACCACACAAGTTACGTGCGTTACTCGATAATGCTGCTCAGTCGTGTTTCATTTCAGAAAATGCTTACCAAAAACTTAACCTACCAATACACGAATTGACTACAGAGGTCACAGGATTCAATAGCAGTAAAACGATATTATCGGATTATTGCAATCTTAAAATCCAATCTACTTACGATCAATCATTTAAACTCGATTTGTCCTGCTATATAGTCCCGACTATTTGTAGTGTTACTATGAACATTCCTATAGACCTACTCAAGATACCGCCGCGGTGCAAATTAGCAGACGAGCAATTTCACTCCGCGGGGGATATAGATATTTTAATAAGTGCAAAATATTTTTTGAGACTTCTTTGCATAGGTCAGCGCGATTTGGGTCACGGTCTACCCGTTTTACAAAGAACCCGCCTGGGGTGGATTCTGGGCGGGGAATTAACCTTCCAAACCCTCCAAAATCTGACCCAACCTAAGGTTAATTGTAATCTTTCCTTAAATAACCAATTACATAAATTTTGGGAAATCGAAGACTGCGCTGACACTTCCGAGTTTTTAGATCCCTTAAAGTTATCAGATGATGAAAAAATATGCGAAGAGATATTTTTGAATACTCACAAACGCACTTCTGATGGTAACTTTGTAGTCGAACTTCCTTTCAACTCTTCTCCTGATACCTTAGGTAATTCACGAAACATTGCTTATAAACGTTTTAAAAGTTTAGAATCAAAGTTCGACAAAAATCCCTCATTCAAGGAAAAATACGTAAATTTCATGAGGGAGTTCGAAGAGGCGGGCCACATGATTAAGTTAGATAAAAATTATGAAGGCCCACTCAATTTTTTATCTCATTTAGCTGTTACACGCGAATCAAGTTCTACTACACCCGTTCGAGTAGTGATAGATCCATCATGTCCTACGGACAATGGTATTTCTTTAAATGATATACAATACAAAGGGAAAATACAGCAGGACGAACTGATAAATATTTTATTACGATTCCGAAGACATAAATACGTGATTAGCGCAGATATAGAAAAAATGTATCGTTGCATATTTTTGAATCCGAATCAAAGACACTTGCAGTGCATTTTCTGGCGTGAAGATACTCACCTACCTGTAGGTACTTACATGCTTACAACACTATCATTCGGTCTCAAGGCCGCACCACATATTTCGACTCGTTGTTTATTACAGTTGGCTCATGAAAATAGCCAAAAATACCCCGAAGCTGCAGCCACCATCGCCAACGAGTTCTGGATCGATGACTGGATTCACAGCATGGACAACGAGGAACAGGTAGTAAAAATAGCCTTACAGGTGGACCAGATTTTGCGCACTGCCGGTTTCAAGCTGAGGAAGTGGAAGTCCAACTCCACGTCCGTATATCAACAGGTAACGAATTCTACATCGCTACCTCAACCAAACACGTCTGCCAACTCTGCTCAACCTACTTCCACCACAGAATTTGGGGAAAAAACACACAAAGTATTGGGTTTAGTTTGGGCCGACAACACAGACCAACTAATGTACAACACAAAAATACAACCAATCACAAAACCACTAACCAAACGAAAAATACTCTCTGTCATATCTAGTATTTTTGATCCCTTAGGCCTGTTAGGTCCTATTTTAATTTGGGCAAAAATTTTCATCCAAAGTCTATGGAAAGACAAAACTGACTGGGATGAAACTTTACCAATCCATTTAGCTAAAGAATGGGAACAATTCTATTCTAACTTATACCCTATTAATTCTTTGCGCATTCCCAGGCAAGTGATTATCGAAAATCACGTAATGATCGAGTTACATGGCTTTTGCGATAGTTCATTAAAAGCCTATGGCGCCGCCATTTACATTAGATCACATAATAATTTAAATAATGTCCAAGTACATTTACTTTGTGCTAAATCTAAGGTAGCGCCCATAAAATCTCAAACCATTCCTAAGTTAGAACTTTGCGCAGCTTTATTGTTAGCTACACTTATGAATAAAGTCAAAACTGCTTTGAGATGTAATATAAATAAAACTTTTCTCTGGTCAGATTCAAATGTTGCTTTAGCATGGATCAACGGTCCGCCCCACAAATCGATTAATTGTTTTGTGAAAAACAGGGTAGCTAAAATTCAAACTCTGACAGAGACCTCTGACTGGCATTGGGTGCCTACAGCTGACAATCCCTCCGACCTACTGTCTCGTGGGATAGGCGCAGACAAACTCGAGAGCTCTCAATGGTTTAGTGGTCCGTCATGGTTAAGCCAACACGAGAATAAGTGGCCTAATCACACACAAACACAAACACACTCTGACAACATTCCTCATACTATCAACGAAACACAATGTAATATTGTTACGAACAAACATACCAACAGCGATTTCATGGAAACGCTTTTTCGAAAATGGTCTAGCGATACTAAACTAATACGCGTTTTTGCCTATATCAAACGATTTTTGCATAACTTAAAAAATCCCGTAGATAAACGGCGCGGTCCTTTATCTACTTTCGAGTACCAACATTCTTATTATGAACTCATAAAGTTCGCGCAAATGGATTCTTTTCCTAACGAATACCGATCATTAAAAAATAATCAACCTATAGATAAAAAATCTAATTTATCGAGTCTAACTCCCTTTATGAAGGATAATGTGATTAGACTAGGCGGTCGGATAGGGTTGTCGCTTTTCACTTTTGATAAAAAACATCCGCCTATACTCAGCCACGAGCACATATTCACCAAGCTAATAATACAAAACGAGCACAAACGTCTTTTACATGCTCCTGCTCAACTTCTTTTGTCTTCTTTACGCGAACGAATTTGGCCAATTAGAGGAAAAAATCTGGTAAAAAAAGTAATACGAGAATGTGTCCGTTGTTTTAAAGCAAAACCGGTAACAACTACCCCGATTATGTCTGATTTACCAACAAACCGCACCACCCCCTCCCCCCCTTTCCTGGTGACCGGCATAGATTATTTCGGCCCCTGTCAAATTAGGGATAGGAGAGGACGTGGTTACAAGGTTTACAAGTGTTACGGGGCAATTTTCATTTGTTTTTCAACTCGCGCAATTCATACTGAAATTATTACAGGATTAGAATCCGCGGCATTTTTGGCAGCCCTAAGAAGGTTCATCGCTAGGAGAGGTAAACCGAGGGAGTTGGTGAGTGACAATTCCACTACCTTTCACGGCGCTAATAACGAGCTTTCCGATTTATACGATTACCTAACGACTTCGTCAAGTGAGCTAATTACCACATGTACTAATGAGGGTATCAATTGGAAATTTATCCCTGTTTACACACCTCACATGGGGGGCCTATGGGAGGCGGCAGTAAAAAGCTGTAAATACCATTTAAAAAGGGTAATAGGTTCAGCACTTTTGACCTACGAGGAATTTATGACTGTACTGGTGTCCGTCGAAGGCATGCTCAACTCCCGTCCTCTTTGTCCTATTCCCCACTCCGATAGTAACGATTTCCCTATTCTCACGCCAGCTCACTTCCTTATAGGCCGCACGCCTACATCACTGCCTGACTACGATTACGCCGATGTACCAAAACATGCTTTAACGCATTTTCAACAACTTCAACAGTTACAACAAGACTTTTGGAGAAGATGGTCGAGAGACTACATCAGCACACTCCAGCAGCGCACGAAATGGAGAAGCAGCAAGGGGCCGAGTCTCTCCGTCGGGACCCTCGTGCTCGTGAAGGAAGAACGACTTCCATCATACCAATGGAGACTGGGCCGCATCATCGAAACCTACCCCGGACAAGATGGCATTGCTAGGGTCGCTTTAATCAAGACCGCTACAGGAAATATTAAACGCGCTTTTAATAATATTTGCCCGTTACCCAGTAATTTAGAATAACTAGCTCGCTAGATAATTTTAAATTACATTGTTTTCAATTTTGGATTTTTGCCTATAGCTTAGCTTTTATTTTCTAAGTATTACAGTTAGTTTGCCCTTTGTAATTGTAATAATAAACAAGTTGCTTTACTTATATTTTGTATGCATAGCCATACATTGTAAAGTAGCTATCTAAAAGTTTGCTTATTTACTTCCTATTATAACTATGTATAGTTATTTACAATGTTACTAATTAAGTATGTACCATTATTTCTATTCGATAGGAAAATTAGAAGTAGGGACAGTAGTAATAATACTGTCTTTTTTCCCTTGTTTAAATTTATTTTCCTTATACCTAGGGACAGCTAGGAATAATTATTTTTATTTTCCCTTGTCTCAAATTTATTTTCCCTTCTCATCCTTGTTTATCTGATCAAGTTGCCAAGTACTTTCGTTCTTAAACATAACGAAAATACTTGGTAGGTATTTTCCAAGCACTTTCGTTCTTAAACATAACGAGAATGCTTGGTGGGTAATATGATAATCAGGTATTGTCAATGTAATATTGTCAGACACTTGTACCTAACGGTACTTACCTATTTCATTTCTCTTTCTCTCACACATTTCGTGGTGGGGAATATGTTACTGAATACAGTAACGCCATCTATAAATTTCTGACGGTATTACGTTGAACTTTACTTTGAAGTAGATCTAGCTAGGTGATCGCTCTGTAGCGCCATCTATTGGCGAATCACGATAATACTTGTAATAAGACCTTGCTAGGGTTTTTGCTATGTATACCTAGTTCTCTAAGTAGTTCCTTCATACTTCAATAGATGCTTTTTCATGTATTAAAAACCGAACACCCATTGTTATGGCTCTCTTTCCACAAAGCCGCCACGGCGATTAAACGTGCTCTCTAAGTACCAATTTCATTTAATTTCTCAACCTCTAGTCTAGACCTGGGCACCTTAACAATAACTTATACGCTTCGAATCCTGATATACCAGCAAAATAGGTATGTACGAGTATTGTAGGTTCCTACGTAGCAAGAAGAGTTAATACTTTGCAGAAATTTTCTTTGGCTCGGAACAAGAAGACCAGAAGTAGGTACATATAGGTATAACGAAACC
Organism: Scrobipalpa atriplicella; assembly: GCA_029255725.1. NCBI lineage: Eukaryota > Metazoa > Arthropoda > Insecta > Lepidoptera > Gelechiidae > Scrobipalpa > Scrobipalpa atriplicella. The sequence continues at coordinate 77,129 of JARACY010000485.1, read as the reverse complement.
ACAGATTTATTATCTGGAAATGCGGTAGAAGTCATACGTATTGCCTCGCGTCTACGTAGCCACTTTCGCTGGAAAAAGTTCCCTCATAGGTCCGTATAGTGTTACCGAATTAATACGTGGTCTGTAATCTGGTCGTTCTGAGAAACGAGCTGGAACCGCCCGCGCGCGCACAGAAATAGCGCGTCGTCCAACATGTGCGCGCGCGCCGACCGCAGGAAATACGCCGAGCTTTCTTTTTGCCTGCCTGCCATACAGCGACTCAGCTGACAATGCATAGCATTCGACGGAACACATACACGAAATGTTAATGGCCACTCATTTGGCTGCGGATGTATGTTTACAAGAACTGTTTACGAAACAAAACGCTTATTTAAACTTAATACGATTCAGGCACGATAAAACGAACGTTCCTACCAAACACAATCTTTAAATGTAAAAGTTCCTTTTAGCTGAGCAATAAAAACTCCTAAAATAAAATGCAACAGAGAAAAGATTATCATCAAAAGAAAGCGAACGCAGTCTTTTAGAAAGACAAGACGGACTGTCGGTTGCACAAATCGCAGATGAATTTGAAATGTAGAGCATAATACAGGAAATCAGTTTATTAGTTCATCTATTCTTAAGGAATGGATGTTCTGAATACTCTACTCCGTTAGTTGCATCCGCGTTGAATTGCCATATTATGGTAAATTATGTAGCAGTTGTTTATGAAAAAAACTGAATACTTAATTATGTACATTTTTATAATTGACCGAGTTTTTGACATAGACATCCGGTAAACTAGTCTCGCAAAAAATACTTAGGTACTTTCTAAAGTAAATTAACAGAAAAAAGTGCTTGTAGTGAAATAAAGTTAATGTTTGAATTAATTTGTTGCATACATTTCTCTCAATCTCTGAAATCCGTACAGGCGATATGGTATGAATAAGAAGTTAACATTTTCATCTCCACAGCTGATAAATGCGATAATTATTTTGGCAGCTGTAATTTATTTTTCGGTCATAAATAATGGCAAACCCACTATCACCTTCTTCACTGAAATGAGGGTTTAATGACGAGTTTGATCTTGAAAAAACATTCTTTCTACATCGGTAGTCAAGTGGGTTGTTTTATTATTGTACTTCGCCGAAAGTAAATGCGTTTATGTAGCGTAAACAACATTTTTTTCAACACTCGCATGAACGTAAATAAATAACACTTTGTTATCGATGACTGGGTATTATTTTTGAAAGAACTCTACAAAAGCATGAAGAAATACATATTTATGCCAAAATTTTCTGAATAAACATTATTGTTTTTTCATCATCTTGGCTCCAAAATAAAGTTTGGCAGAAAAATAATATTATTTTATCTATCTATATGAGACAAAAATGGAAACTTAGGAATACTTGATGTATTTTGAATACCGCTATCGTAAAAATTCTAAGAGGGCTTAATGACCTATGCTTAGCCTACCTCATCATCATCAGCTCATATTATATGTCCCCACGGCTAGCCCACGTGGGCCCAAGACTGATTGGCCTACCTACTACTTGCCTATATATTAAATCTATGTAGAGATACAACTTGTTTAACCGATCCATAACTAAAACATATATATGTAAGTTATGTTCATAGGATAATTTTATAAAACGTAGTCAAAAGAATGTGGAGCTAGCGCAATAAATAAGATTCTGACTGACGGTTCTTAGGGCGTCGACTCGTTGTTGTTCAGATTTCAGCGGCGGTGGGCAGATCTAAAAGTGGTGCCGTTCGAAATTTTGATATGGCGTGGGAGTCCACTGGCTGCCCAAGTCGCGGTGGATGAGTAATGCTGAAGAGTCCAGTCCAGCGCTGAGTAACGCCGACGCCGACGGCTACCCATGCGTTATTTTAGCCGCGGCCCACGCAACTACCGCACATGTAGAGACGGGGGCGACCACACCTGCGCCCGCGCCGTAAACACCTGAACAGAAAGTTATACAATCCAGAGTACCACATTCCAGGCGCCATCGTCTACATAATTTCAATCCGTTTTATGTATTTTATTTGAATGACGGAAGAATTACGTCTTCAGTAGAACAATTGATCTATTTACAGTTAACAAATTAGTTTGTCAACGTAGTTATTGACACAAACAGTGTTTACTAAACAATCGACGCACCTCACTTGTTTGTTTCTGATTGTAGTCCATTATTATAACATGAAGACCTTTGCGACTTCTTGTCATTAAAGTTTGGCAAATGAGTTCCAGTTGAGTGAAGCAATGCGGCTCACAAAGGGGCGCGATCACGATATGGACAGCTTTGATAATGTGCCAGAACTCTTCAGTGCGGTATAATCGCGTAGAACATTTTTTAAAAACATTTTCATGATTATTTTATTTCGCATGTGATAAAGTTGGTAAAAATAGCGGTGCTGTAAGAGTTCCGTCGTTTTGTGCAGCACAAACGTTCTCCAATCAACATAAGACACAAATATAGACTTCAGCAACAAACGCATGTTACATAAAGCCGTACTTTGTCGGTTCCTCAAATAAACAGTGCGAGATGCAAGCATGTAGAAACATTACTGCATCTGCTTGTCGTTGCACGCTTCAACGAAATATGCAATCACTTTTACTTTTATTATAAATACTGCGTGTAGAATTCTCATTGGAAACAATTTTTGGCAGTCACTCTCAGTCTTGTGCATAAATATATTTTCAATTACCTATTTGATGATAAGCAATATTGAAATATTATTACTACCAAAATGCAATGACAATGACGATGGAAAGGAACATAAGAATACAAAAGTTTGCACCGGTATAGGTGGTATAATTAGACCGGCCATATGGTGGTTCTCATTGAACTGACTCTTGCGCCGAGTTTCATTACGTGTAAGGAATAATAGTCGAGGATTTGCCCTTCACCTCACTGTACACTACAATTTTAATGTAGCCATAACTCAGACGAAAAAAACATAATGCTTTCTGTAGTTGGCAAAAAACAATTGTACTTATTTAACCGCTGCTGGTCCGAGTTCAAAAGTCGAATTACCGTCAGCCAACATTGATCGTCGCCCGTCATCATTCAATGATCTTACTTATTTTTAAGTATCCTTACATTTATCATAGGATTTATTTTTATAAAAATATTAATAGACAGGCAGGTGCTCTGCTCACAAGTTGGCAATGAGTGCTGCTATGCCGTGATTCTGCTCTGTGATTCATGTCACTCGGGGCTGGACTGATTGTAAATACAATACAGTGTATATTTTGTTGTTTATTTTTGTAGTATGAGTAGATGCGTCTTCCTTCCCACGTCACGAACGTGGAGCTAGAAGTTTCCTCGTTTGGAAGCGACTTGTAAAGACTAATTAGAGAAAATTAGTACAGACACGGTAAAATTCCATAGGTTTTAAAACTGAAAGTTGTCAGTTGATCTAGTCATTTTCTTTAAATGGACCAAATATTTGGTCATGTTTCGACCGCGGGGAAAGGGTCAGTTTCATGGGTAGAGTCAAATAACCCACTTTGCAATCCTAAACCTGAATTTTTTCTGGTTTAGATTTATATGGACTTATTCAATGTACATACATACATACATACATATAATCACGCCTTTTTCCCTAATGGGGTAGGCAGAGCGTAAACAACCTAAACAAAGGTCGTTCCGCCACGTCTGACAAGTTTTGAGGGTTATTCCAGATAGATCTGTATATTGCTATTAGTGACAGGTTGTCAGCCCATCGCCTAAATTACAATACTGAAACCCTTGAATCCCTTAGCTGGTTTTTACAGCATACCCAGGAGGAAATGCAGCTGGCACATTCTATGTTTTTCTATCACTCCCAGTCCAGCATGGAAGTATTCAATGTACCTAGTTCAAAATAAGAACTGACATCTCTTTATATGTAAATGCAGTAGGTAGATGTGGGTTAGGATGTTTGGTATAAACAGGCACCTGTTGCTAATGCTTTGTACTAGTCAATGTTTGTGCTTCGTGAGCCGACTGACTGAAAGCTATGCAAACTGAATTGATAGGTTACTTTTAGATTCCAGATACACCTACCAAGGGACTTATTGGAGTTTAACTTTATGCCACGATAAAATAATAAGAGGTTCAACAGGCAAGATATGGTTTATATTACGAAACAAAATATTAGGTAAAATTAAAATATTTTCAGGTTTTAATTAAATTGAAGATTTATGCGATTGGCAAAGAGAAAATATAATAATTTAATGTTAATAGTATAGTAAAAATATAAATTATTATATGCTAACTTGAAAGACACCTTCGAAATATCTATAAGGTAGAGCAATATTTTATAAAATAAATTTTCTACATTTCTTTTTCAACCACTTTTGCTAGCATAAATTTTTAAAGTGCATATAAAAAAAGTAGCTTAGACTTTCAAGTTGACAAATCATCATAAAATGTCCTTGGTAGCGATGATCAATAGATTCCGTAAAATGTTATTTTCAATTTCCTTTTGAACAGATGCCATGGCTATTTAATTCTTGTCTTCTATCATCAAAGTTGTCGTGTTTACTTACAAGACGACGACGTCGCCAATGGACGCATGTAATATGTATGGCATGCATGCATGGCCTTAGTCATTGTAGCTTGTATGGTGACCGCAGCCAAATCGTCGAAGGTGACTAAATTGCTTATTTTTGTTCAATGGTACTAAATACGGAATGATATTGATAGATGTGTCAATGAGAGATGGATGATCGAAGTACAAATAAACTTCTATCATGTGATCGCATTGAAAAGGCTTGTCTGTGTATTTTGCATATTATTCTAGAAACGCGGTTTTAGTGAGTTTTCCCGTGGGAGACAGATATTTTCCTGCAGTAAAAAGAAGCCTATATTATGATATTTTTAGAGTTTTTTTATTACAAACATACCTACGTATGTATTTTTCCCACATTTTTCCAATACGTATTTCGTATTATTATTATTAGTATAAACAGATATAAGATACATTTACATAAGGGTCCCTCAAGATTTTCTGTGTAGGTGTGTATTTTACAATTGGTTTTTTTTTTCTCTATGAGATACAAAAGTGCTGTAAACCGTTTAAATAAATTTCAAAGGGCTACTCTATTTCCGCTTTAAAAATAACTTTTATAAGTATAAATTAATTCCAACTAAGCATATAACGAGTCCTAGATACAGGATGACATACAGCAGCATTATGTAAATAGTTATGTATATATTTATTTATTTAAGTAATATGTTGCATTTATTAGGTCTATATATTTATTTATTTTAAGTAGGTATTTTATATCTTTTGTAGTCTTAGTAATAGTTTTGGTTTTTATCTTTAGATTCTGATTGTACTTGTTCCATTTTATGTTTTGTTAAGTAAGTAGGTATATTGTGCACGTCTTATCCGCGTATCGTTTATTGCCATTTCACTTCTGTAGGTCTGCTGTAAGAAATTTCTTTTTAGAGATAAGCAGTGCCTGTTGTGTCTGTGTTTCCTATGTATTTTGTCCTTTGTATCTTTCTGTGTACAATAAATGGTTAAATAAATAAATAAATAAATATGTTATCCTATATGTAGGACCCGTTGTATTCTTTTCAATATTCATCTATCATTATTCGGTTTGAAATTTTTCTTTCTAAATTTAAGTAATGGTACCTAGTTGTAAATTGTAGACTCATGTCATGCATGATGATCATGATTGATTTTTAAACATTTTCTAATGGTAGTTAGGTAATAGTTGACGAAATTATAAAGTATGTCACATCGGCTTAAATTAAGGGACAGCGTCCCGCAAACTGATAGGGGTTGCTCAGTCAACCAAACTGAACAACTATCTGTCACCGGGAATTTTTTTCAGGAAATGAAAAAAAAAATTGCTTTTTCATACAAAGTGACCGCCTCGATTCGACAATTTGTATGGAAAACCATTTTTTTTTTTCATTTCCTGAAAAAAAAATCCTGGTGAAAGTTGTTCAGTTTGGTTGACTGAGCAACCCCTATCAGTTTGCGGGACGCTGTCCCTTACACCCGGTATATTTCGTCAACATGATTGAAATAAATAAATTAAAATTAAACTATACTACGTAAAAATATTATAGATAAATTATAAAACTGCAATTAATATCTTATTTCAGTTGGACGTGTGATTGCGGGGCGTCTAAGATAATGATTAGATTACGGATTCTTCGAGCCTAACTATTACACATCCATCCATTGTTTGGACGAATCTTACACTTGGCTTCACCATCTGGCCGAGAAGATGAGGGAAGCTAAAGTTAAGAGTGAGTTGGCGTTGTTTAAAACAAAGCTTAAAAAAATATTTCATTTAAGTAAAATACGAATTCTTTTTACAGTGCGGGTTTTTGATGAACGACCCATGAACCCTGGTGTCAGAGTTTTTGACTAACAGCAATACGAATATTTTTTTATATTTTAATTTCAGATTTGAACGTGTGATAGATAGCGGAGCGTCTATGACTAAGAATTTTTGGGCCTATAACTTTGTTTGGACGAATCTTACACTTGGCTCCACCATCTGGCCGAGAAGATGGGGGGAGCTATAGCTAAGGGTAAGTTGAGAAGAATATTTTTTATTTTAAAAGTTTTACTAGAAACAGATTTGCGCCCTCAGCAGTAATAAATTGATGGTGTCTTGAATAAAACATTTTCATGAATATCTTATGTTTTGCGATAATCGCAAGTAATTCTACATTTTATAACCCATAGTATATATATCATAATTAGGTGGCTTTCCCATACAAAATGACCACCTCAATTAGACAATTTGAATGGGGAAAACTTTTTTTTTTTTTCACAGAAGTAACTAAGTTATTTTTGTAAAAGTTATTCAGTTTCGTTGTCTGAGCAACCCCTATCAGTTTTCGTAGGTACTGACCAAAATTTTCCCTGTATACCGGGTGTACGGGACAGCGTACCAGAAACTGACAGGGGTTGCTCGGTCAACAAAACTGAACAATTTTCACCAGGAAATTCTTTCAGGATATGAAAAAAATGGATTTTCCATACAACATGACCATCTCGATGAGACAATTTGTATGGGGCAACCATTTTTTGTTTCATATCCTGTTTTTCTTTTTATGAAAGTTGTTCAGTTTCGTTGACTGCAGTTTGCGAAAAACTGTCTTTTAGGTAGGTACACCTGTTACAGCATTATACGAGCCTCTACGAGCTCTACAAGGAGAAAAGTTTTTATTTTAGAAATTAATTTTCATTTCAGATTTGGACATCTATCTTCACGTACTCTTCGGGTTGTTTACAACATTGTTTTGACAAGTCTTGTACTTGGCACCACCATCTGGCCGAGAAGATGCGGGGTGCTAAAGTATTAGGTAAGCAAGGGTAGTGATATGGACGCTGTGGAGGGTGGACAGGGAGCCAGGAGTCGTGGTGCGGAGCAGGACCAGGGTGCGTGAGGGCGGCGCGGCTCCCCTCCACTGGGGCCGTGTGCAACTCTCGCGCATAGACTACGGTCGCGCCTGCCCTCGCTCATCATTCGACCTCCGCGCACCGCAGTCTTGGCAATACCGCCCTGAACTGTAAACGCGTATCGGGAGCTCGACTCTCGTAGCGAATCGACGAACAGGTCCGTGCTCCGGTGAAAGTGACAGAAATGCAACATAATATAATAAAATCGCGAGTGATTTCGGCGCTTCCTCCTTGTGCAGCCTATTATTAGCGGTGCAACCGCGTTCCAGCAACGTAACTTTACCTGAACGATCCCAAATTAGGTGCGACGGTGCGGCGGCCCACGCCTCCCGTTCCCGTCCTACCGTGCATTCTTTACGTGGACGATCACACTCGGAGGAAGCGCGCGCTGCTAACATATCGTGGTACATGTGCTTGTTGAGCAATAAAGTGTCAGTTTGGATGCGATTGAAGTGGTGCAGGCGACTTGGAGTTCTGCCAGTTTACGATGCATTAAACTAGAGCACGTTCTGTCGGAGAATTTATTGCAGTTTCAGTTTTTTGTGATTGTTAAATAATAAAATTTATATGAAGAAAATTTTAAGTGAAATAGAGTGGATGAGTGACCATAGTTGAAACATGTAGATCTCCAAGTCGACTGTGCCTGTGGGAAAACTATTGTTCGGAGGTAAACTGTCATTGAAATGTGAAATGCTTGTTGCAGGATTAGTTAAGCGAGCACAATGCCTTTCAAACCTGCAGATAACCCTAAGTGTCCGAAATGCGGCAAGTCCGTATACGCGGCGGAAGAACGATTGGCCGGAGGCCTGAAATGGCACAAGCAGTGCTTCAAGTGCGGTAAGTCAATCTAAAGTTTTAAATACAAGTTTCGAGATTGTAAAATTGGAAACGAAAATATTAATTTATGTATAAATAAGATTTTAATTAAAGTGTAATAAATTGTATCTATTTAAAGATCGTAGAAGACGAATTAAATTCCCAAAGTTTTGCTATAGGTACTAGAAAATGGTACTAGTACAAAATAGTAGTAGAAAATACTAAAACTAAAATGGTACAATAATAAGATTACTGGCTCTGAAACTAAGTAGGATTCTCTGTGATATAAAGAAGCCAAGTAAATGACCCAACTATGTACCTATTTTGAATGTGCAGAATGATACGCCAACATGATATTTATTGTTTTCTTGCACAGGCATGTGCGCAAAGATGCTGGATTCCACCAACTGCACAGAGCACGAAGGTGAAATCTACTGCAAAAACTGCCACGGAAGAAAGTTTGGACCCAAAGGATACGGCTTCGGAGGAGGCGCCGGCTGTCTGTCCATGGACAGCGGCGAGCAATTCAAAGCTGGAGAAGAAGGGTAAGTCGCGCCCTCTTTGCACTCCCGCCGCCCGCGCCACTGAGGGTCTTTCCTTATCTAAGGTCGCACCGGTGACCGGCCCACGGGCCCGTACGTAACCAATTAACTGCGTGTACATATACTCATAAAATGTGTAGTAGACAGCGCTCTCGGCTGTACATTACGCGCTGGCTGACACGTGCATGACCACTTCGTTTATGTCGCAACAGGCAATGATCGCAGCAGCGGACCAGCAGAGCTAACGGGTCGCCGACACGCATCTCGGCCAGCAACCGGCGCCCCGCAAAGCACGCCAAACCGTACTTTAAATTACTATAGTTAGGATTATTTATGTATTATTCGCTATCGCTTAATTTATTTCATTTATCGGTCTATTATTATTAATTTTTTAAAGTAAAATAAAAGGAGTCGACTACCATTTGTGAGTTAGTAGATGTAGCGAGCGCGGTGGTGCTAGCGCGCGTCGCTCAAGGGCGGTGCGCGTGCGCTCCACCGCGCTCGCTTCCCTTCCCTTCCCTTCCACGCGGGCTGACCCGAACCAGCGGAGCAACGGTGAGAAACCATATTGTAAAGCCTAAGCACGGCTTCGCAACGCTCCAGACGCACCTAGGAGGCATGCGCCAAAAAACCTATTGTTTGATAACTTTCTCTGCTACTAAACCTCTCTCACTAACCTCCAGCTAACGCTTCCGTCTTAGCTTTAACTGTAGCCGATGTATGTGATGGGATAAGGAAAGCGCCCTCTATGTAGATTTGTGTAGTGCTATAGCGAGGCCGTTAAGCCGGGCCGATGCGGAGCGGGCGGCCGGGAGCCCTTACCTTCTCCCATTACGGCGGAGGTGCGCCGCCGGCATCGACTGCTTCGCCGCGATCCGTGTGGACGATGATGTTAGCGTAGAAGCAGCCGGAGGCTTTTAACATATCTTCTGTCAACGTTGCTATGCCAGCAAAGCAAAGCGGTGAACTTTTACTGACCGAAAGTTGTGTGCAGGGTGAGGACTAACGGGGCGTGCCTGGAGCCGCGCGTGATCGCGAAGGCGCCGCCGGGCCAGGGCTGCCCGCGATGCGGCGGCTACGTCTACGCGGCCGAGCAGATGTTGGCCCGAGGCAGGGTCAGTAATCGCAATCCACTTTTTTACATTTAACACTTATTCACTTGCTTTATCTGACTCTAAAAGCTGCTAATATTTTGCCGTAGATCTGCAGTTCATATATAAAAATTTCAACGCTTTTATAATTAACTAACGGGCATTCCGGCAAACTGATAGAGGATGCATAATCAACGAAACTGAACAATTTTCATTCACCGGAAAATGCCTTCATCATAATTGGGCAAGCCCTATAATTTGGCGGGAAGATGCCCCTTACACCCGACACCCACATAAGAAATGCTATTATTTTTACAATCCTAAGCGACTTTTTAATATGCAAGAGAAAACAACTTAAATATCTTATTTATTATTGTGCCGTAGGGCTATCACAGGCGATGCTTCAAATGCTTAAATTGCAACAGGACACTTGATTCTATGATGCATTGTGACGGACCTGATCTTGAAATATACTGCCGAGGTATCTTTATGTTCTACCATTGATCGAGTGACCTGTCCTTTGCTCCCTTGCTCTAACATCACAACTCATTGTGGTAACGGAATGAACCCGTACAATTTGTGTATAGTGTTGCATGTAGACCGACCCTCATTGTTCGATGTATGTTCAGGCGTGGCACAGGGAGTGTTACAAATGCGGCGAGTGCATGAAACGACTGGACTCCACCAACTGTTGCGAGGGCCCCGACAAAGACATTTACTGCAAAGGTTTGTATCTTCATTTATTACCTTTCTATTCGATGTAGAGTCTCAAAATTGACCAAATTTAAGTTACTTCTTGATTACCTATTCATCATTTCATTGTTGTGTTATTCCTCTCCTATCTGTGGTGTTAATTACGTGTTTTTTCTGTAGTATGTTATGGAAAGAAGTTTGGTCCTAAGGGGTACGGATACGGCAAGGGCGCCGGAGTCTTGCAGAGTGACCCTTACGCCAATGGGTAAGAACCTCTTGAGCGACATTCACTCATCTGGCGAGGGCACAGCTGATTTATTTACTCTGTACATTGTTCATGTTATATTTTACTATGCTGTGTACTCTACAGATGTATTATAATAATGCTTGTTTCGCTTTCGCTGTAGGATGCTACGCACAAAGATTTGGCCCTAGAGGTATTGGTCACAGTGGTCCCTCATCCTTGGGACTTATGTGTGATATCAGGGATCTAGAGTGGCAAAGGTACTTGAATGGTGTGTCATTCCTGACCCCAAAAAGTACGCAGTCTATAGGACTGCGGGACCTCTCACCTCTATGTGTTTAACTAATACTTTAACTGTACATTTGCTTTATAGATGCTTAGCAAATGGTTTTAGTTTGATTTTTAGTACTTAAACAATCATCATAAGTTTATAACATCCATTTTCTTAACCTGAAATAATGAATCAGATCTTGAATTCCGTACCATAGCAACATGTCTCGTCCAAAGTTCTCAGGTTACAAGACAGGTTCAGGTTATTTCCATCACATAGTCACTTTCATAAAAACAGCTTATAATACAAACAAGAGATGGCAAAGTGCCAGTTTGTAAATAGAACGCGCGCTCCGCTCTCGAACGAACTAATTTTAATATCGGCGAGACGCGCTGCACGCGGGTTTTCGGCTTACAGCATGTAATAAGCCGTAAATCCCACCCACACATCCCCTTCATTCGGTTACGCTCGACCATTCACTCGTGAAATGCAATTATTACGAGATGTCTCACCTAATTATACCAACTTACTTAACACACTGACTGACTTCTTCTGTTTACGTCTTATCCAAGGGAGAATCTACCATAATGGCACGTATCTTTTAACTCATAATTATTTCCAATTTCATAATTTACATTTTAATATTTATTAGCACGTTCATCAAATAGTTTGCTTGTATTTCAAAATGCTTCTAGACGTCCCGCTAATTCGTATCTCGTTACGCAGTGATTCAGCCCCTAAGTCTACGGTGATCAACACGGCTTCCATCATGGCGCCCCCTGGAAAGGGCTGCCCCCGCTGCGGCGGTGCCGTGTTCGCTGCCGAGCAGGTGCTCGCCAAGGGTCGCGAGTGGCATCGCAAGTGCTTCAAGTGCCGCGACTGCACCAAGACGCTGGACTCGATCATCGCTTGCGACGGCCACGACGGCGAAATCTACTGCAAGACCTGCTACGGCAAGAAATGGGGACCCCACGGTTACGGTTTCGCTTGCGGAGCCGGTTTCCTTCAAACAGACGGCATGACGTGAGTACATTTTTCCCTTCGTGTTTTGTAAATAATATAAACTGTGGTTGAGATTCTTTAGAAGTAGTTTCGATCCTATAAAAGTTTAATGTTCCTATCGTCATTTTCTTCTATCTTTACGTAGATAGATATTAAAGTGATGTGTTTTTCGCCAGCGAGGAGGAGATTTCTGCCGGTCGACCGTTCGCGGCACCGGACACTACATCCATCATGGCGCCGAAGGGACAGGGCTGCCCTCGTTGCGGAGGCGCGGTGTTCGCCGCAGAACAACAGCTGGCTAAGGGAACGGTGAGATTACGTCATAATCTGTCAATTTTTTGCACAGAAGGATTAGAGGTTTATGGGTTAGAATACAACCTAAGCAACCTTCTTCTGCCTAGCGTTTTCCCGGCCAAATGCTGGGGTCCGCCCCTAAGCAATGAATAACAATGAGACAAAGGCAGCAGAGTTTCCAGTTGTTTTCGAAAGCACTGTTTTCTTCAATCGTCTGTCGGCCGTGGCGGGAGGAGTCCATTTTGAAGTGGATTACCACTGCACTGCACCCAAGCAAGGCGACAGTTAACAAGCTTATTTCCGTGATTTCCGATCCGACTTGTGAAAGCAACTTTCCCACAGAGTTTTTCAAGACGAGATTTAATTTAATCCACTTTTTGCTTCAGATGTGGCACAAGAAATGCTTCAACTGCGCGGAGTGCCACCGGCCGCTGGACTCTATGCTGGCCTGCGACGGCCCCGACAAGGAGATCCACTGTCGCGCCTGCTACGGCAAGCTGTTCGGGCCCAAGGGCTTCGGCTTCGGCCACGCTCCCACCCTCGTGTGCATCGATGCCGAGCCCACCGTCTCATAGTAAGTTGTGTATTTAAATACCCATGTGTTGGCGAGGTTTCAAGTTAATGAAACAAAAATAGCCATAAAATATTATAAATATAAATGCTAGAAAATAGATTAGGACAAATATAAGAAAATTATAGGTAAGTCAAATTCATGGTAATAAAATAGGTATGCCTCCTAGGAGTTTTGAATCCTAAAGTATTATACTGGCATTATAGAAATCTACTCTGGTAGTACTAAACAAACAATTTTGTTAATGTAAATACTTTTCCCCTCCCTCATAAATATTTAAGCCAGCCAATTGATCTACTAACAGTACTGTAGGAAATTTTTAAATCTGTTATTTTGACTTAATTAAAGGTAAAAGTTTCCTGTTAGGCATATTCATATTCTTAGTAAATAAGGCTCAAAATTATTTATTTCAGCTCAGAACAGATGCCATTCACTGGTGCTAAAGCAGTCAAAGGCCAGCACGGCTGTCCTCGATGTGGTTACCCAGTCTACGCTGCCGAAGAAATGCACTCCAAGAATGGCACATGGCACAGACGGTGCTTCTCATGTGCGGATTGCCATAGATCTCTTGTAAGTATCTACTGCTTTTAGCAAGGGTTTTTTTAAGTAAACACATTTATACAGTAACTTAAAGCAAATTTATTCATTAACTTAAACTTAAATTTGATTCGTTTTCAAATAACTTCTATCTTCATCTTCTTCCCTCTCAAGATGGGTCTTCAAAAACTCTTCAACTGAATCAGTGTTCCACTTCTCAATGGCTACCGTGTCTTTCACAATCCCATCTTTGTCCAGAAGCTTGATGATAGGGTCCAGACCTCGTACATATTTGATCTGTAGGTTTGGGAACTTGGCAGGCTTGTCGCCTTTAACAAACGCTTGAATTTGTGGATATGCAGGGAACTTGCATGTACATACTTCAAGGATAGCGCGGGCGTATTTCTTTTCTTTCGGTGTAGACTCATCGTGGTGACAACATTCCTTGCAATGTTCTATCAGAGGCTCTAGGCTGAAATCCTTCAACTGATCACAGGATGAACATAAAAGGTCAGCTTTGATAAAGCCAAGTGATGCACAGTCTTCTGTAGAGAAATCGGCTAAAGTATTGCCAATTCCTAACACAGCTATCACAAGTAGCGGCAAGAAATACATGTTATTTGATAACATGGTAATAACCACGTCAGTCTAATTAGTTTTTATCAAATAATTTGGTCGAAATTGTTTACGATAATCGGCGATATTACGATGACAATATTGACAATGACGTATGTCAAACACGTCAAATCTGACAGTTTTATATGCTAGCGAATAAGTTAACATAAAATGAGTGAAAGAGATGGCGCATATGGTTTTCCCTATGGTGTATAGCGCAACAAGGCCTCGAAAAAAGCACATGAATAATCGGATACGAGAATCGTTTTAGACATCGTCTCTGTTAAAATTCGGATACTAGTCCGAAAAAAATATATTTTATGTGAAAACGTGAAAACATACTTGTTTCTTACCTTTTATCACTAACTTTTTATTTGTTTGTTACAGGATTCCACCAACTTGAACGACGGACCCAACGGCGAGATTTACTGCCGCGGATGCTACGGCAGGAACTTCGGCCCGAGGGGAGTAGGATTCGGTATGGGCGCCGGCGCATTGACGATGGCGTAAACTCTATGAAGCTGGACTTTAGAGGAACCATTGAGAGAGTGGTAGCATGAAAGGAATCTAATCTGTTGCATACTGCTACCCGACGATCATACCATTCATTAAACTGGCTTTAATACTGGTTGATATCCAATGAGACTAATGAAATACATGAAGTGAGGAGATAGATTTTTTTTTATAAGAACAGGATATTTTATGATAGAAAGATATAAATTAAAGGTTACATTCCTTTCATAAATGTACAAATCGTGAATGGTGAATGTGTCTGGGCCCTTAGTTTATAAATTCGTCATAAAATAAAGTATATAACGTAAGACGCATAGACTTAAAGTAGGTAATTAAGACTTAATAAAATAATAAATAAATAATAAAAAATATAGAAAAAATAATTAAAAAAAATAAAAAGATCAAATGGCATTGTGATGAGACTTACCTTTATGTTAACACTATGTGTATTATAAAGGTAAACAAAAATATAACGATCCTGTATACGCGGATAAGATTGCAAATGAGCAATCGTTTCGACCGACCAGGCCTTGCATTCAGACCTGAAGTGTCTATCTATCTATACATATTTTTATACACCAGAGAATTTTTGTACATAACTACAGTTTCAGACGGCGCAAGCTGTGCTAGAGTAAATTCTAACTAGGTATATTTATATTGCTTTTAGAGCTTCTGCGACGTAACAAATACACAAATTAAAGTAATAATTACAAATTACGACAGCTTATTGCATTATCATGTGACAATAATCGACATTTCGTTTAAAGTCATTTTTTATTTAATAAATATTACATAAAATGAATTGGGGTTTTATTTTCTATTATTTCATTTGAAATTCTTACTTTATTCTTAAAATAAGAGACATGGGTATGTTACGCCGAGGATTGGAGCACTTCATACAAGATTTAAATTTAAATTTTTATTTTTATTGAAAATAAGAAAAAATGTATCACAAACATTAATCAAGATTAAAAATAAGGTACAACGAGCCCCATTCGATGGGAAGACAATTAACTATTTCAATTATAACAAAAACATTGTGATGTGTAATATCTGATCTGCTATTCTGTAGAATAGAGATTAACGAAAAATTAATAGTAATTATTAAAAGTAAAACAATCCTTACATCAAATTATTTTTAAAAATATCGCTCAAAACATGCAGCTTAATCGAGGTAGATTTATAGACGTAATTTTATAACAATTCTCGTCTTACTAGAAACTAGATACGAACTAATTTCGAAGTTCGATTATAATACTTATCAGACCTATCACTAAATCACTTATTAAAATTGCAACACAACCAGGTACGATTCTATTTATGTATTCCAGCTTAGGTATTATAATCTCAGTTTAAGAAGTACGAATTTTGAGGTTACGAAATCCGTTTGGTATTTGCACAGAGTTACTAGTATGCCCTGTGAGTATGCCACTTAAAAAAAATCACTGTAATATTGTTGTGCCAAACGGCTGAAAACACAAGCCGAAACAACACTGTAAAAGTGAAGACGTAGGTAAATACTCGGTGGGGTAACGCCCTAAAATAAAATATTCATAGAAGACTGGCACTTACATGTCACTTCTTGACAACTAGCCTCGGGCCTTTCTTCTTTTTGTCTGGTTTGGCGGTGGCGGGATCTTCAAAGCCGTACTTGTGTTTGAGTCTCTCCCTGATGAGTAGTCCCTTGATGAGCCTCCGCCAGTGCCCGTACACGCGGGTTTCCACCTTCTCACGCTCTCTGCGCTCCTGGTCCTCTTGGTCCTTGAAGAAAAGACGAATTAGTTGAAATCAAAATGTGAAACTAAGTGGACTCCATAAGTTCTAAAACCAGATGTGTCATCGGTCCCGGTCTATGTCTACTATGGGTTCATAGGGTAATTGGCTACTTTCCAACTAGTCAAATCAGCAACTTTTTATGAAATGTCAAAAACGCTTTTTTTGTATGAAAATAGTATATTATGACGTCACATTTTATTAAATATTGACTAATCAAATCAATAACTTATATACTTTTAATTCGATTGTTAAAATCGAAATGTGCAATTTTTTTTAAATGATGAATGTAATCCACAATATTTTTAGCCATCAGTTTTAAGTATAAACGTTTTGAATTTTTTAAGCTACCCAGTCAAGTACCCAATTCGTCAATTCGTCAACCCACTTGATAGGTTAGAAGAATAAGAACGCACGTTTTTGTCTATAAATTAGGACTCTGAAAAAAAAAAACTTTATGATTTATCAGAGAAGATGGGCTTTGCTCGCCGAAGACGAAGATTAGCCTTTCTTTCACTCAAGTAAGAAACAGACCAGACAGTGATTTCAACTAGACTTAGGGTTCGGAAGAAAACAATTTTTTTACTGTGCGAGCGGAAGTACCTTGACCCAGGCTTCAGTGACGATATCCTCGAACTCCTTGCAGACGACGAACCCGTCGTACACGGGGTGCGACCAGCCGCCGTTGAAGTCGAACCCGGTCATGGCGGGCGCGCAGTCTATGTTCAATTTCTTTGCCACTCGGTTCAGCCCCGGTACTGAAATATTTAAATATAACTGATTAAAACCTAAATAATACATAGAAATCACGCGTTTATCCCTTACGGAGTAGGCAGAACGTGAAACGCCTCGTAAAAGGCGCTTTCGCCACGTCGGACAATAATTGATGGCAATTTTAGATTGTAATGTGTATCCCAGGTATGACAGGTTGTCTCAGCCCATCTCCTAAATTACAATACAATGTAACCTTAGAATCCGGTAAAGACATAATAGGTTTTTATAATAAATAGCCGAAATAGTCATCCTAAATTCAGTGTAGGCTCATGCCCCCCGCTGGGGACGTTTATGAACTGATGATGAATACTCACACTTGATATGCACGGTTCCCTTCGGCAGCATGCAGTCCTTGAAGAGTTCCACATTCCCGTATGCATTGCGCGGTACGATCCCGTTCTCAGCGGTGGGAGGCTCGTAGTCCTGCACTTGCCATGGACCAAACACTTCGAGAGGCTTGTCCGTTATCAACTTGTTGGATAGCTGGAATTGTAAGGATAGAAATAAGTAGTTGTGAAGGTGTAGTCGAATTGTTTGTTAAGATTATCAAACCCCGATGCCTGTGCCCTGATTTAAAAAGTCAAACTTAGCTTAACGGGGCATTGTCTACGATAATTTGACGTATCTTTGCGAAATAACCGATTATTAGGGAGCAAAAAATTTTTTACGAGCGAGTACGCAAAGTTGGAAAAAAGTTACAAAAATTTACCCGATCCCACTTGGGCCTCGCCTTGACGATCTTATATGGCTCTTCTCCAAGCCGCACCACCTTGGCCTCTTTCAGCCAAGTATCTCTGGAGCGACACACGTGCACGCACTCGCGCGCATACACCGCCTCGCCGCGAACGAAGCCTAAAGTCGCCGCGTCAGGCGGGTACAGTGCTTCGAACTTTAGCAGGTGGCGTTTTAGCGCGTACAGAGGGTGGTTCTTGTATCTGGAAAGAATAACGGCATAATCAGGATTATGGAGACACTTGTTCGTCTGAGTGGCGATTTTTCTGAACTTTCTTAATAGATTGCGCTGGTGTTGGAAAACAGTATGATATGAGACTGAGTTTCTTCCATGGACAAAATGTGACTGTGACATGGTGCAAATAGTTCATAACAAATAGTTCATAACCCATCTTCTGTCACACCCCGAAAGTCCCACCCAGTTTATGCACAATCCTCCTGTGTTAGGACTCCAGGAGCGAAATAGGTACTTGGTAAAATTGATCTGATCTGTTACCAGTTTTTAATCCAGAAGAGATCTGGACATTTTTCGAAGCGTTATATTACTTACTCTGCAATACTCTTCGGCAAAGGCGCTTCCAACTGCATTCTATTGAGCTGCTCATCCTCCTCTCTATCCTTGGCTGTCTTAGGTCCCAACCAGGGTTTGACCGCGTGGTCCCACCAGG
Organism: Scrobipalpa atriplicella; assembly: GCA_029255725.1. Classification (NCBI taxonomy): domain Eukaryota; kingdom Metazoa; phylum Arthropoda; class Insecta; order Lepidoptera; family Gelechiidae; genus Scrobipalpa; species Scrobipalpa atriplicella. Next base: position 58,586 of record JARACY010000485.1, on the reverse strand, counting down.
CCGGCTCCGCTCTCAGCTTGCGAGTGACCGTGTTCCAGTGTGGCACGTAGCGACGCGTCAGGTCTTTCAAGTAGTTGTTGTTATCCCAGCCTACTACGTAGCAGACTGGGTGCGTGCAGTGAGACTGAAATAGGCAACATGTAGATACTGCTATCACTTTAGGTAGGATAGTGAATAAATGTCTAAAGGTACTACTGGGATCTCGCACAGCCTTGTATGGAACGCTTTCCGATCAAAGCGGCCGTGCAGCGTGACCAGCATAAGTGCAAAGGTGGCGGGGCTGTCGGGTAGCGCCTGCCGAAATCCGAATGGTACTTTAACTATCAAAAGAGGAATCAAAATAAGATGCCGTAACTTTTTCTTCATAAGAATACTCACGTAAATATCGTTAGTACAATGCACTTTCGCCTTAATGACGTCAATCGCAATCCACTGCTCCAGCTCTTCAACAAAGACCTCGCACCAGACGTCGCATTTGTTCTTCGGAGGCTCAGGCTCGGCGTCCGAAGACAGCACGCGACGATCTATCTTCCGAACAGCTGCAACCCTGCTTGTGCTTGGTCTAGGACTTATTTTAGTTGGCTTGAAATCCTCGTCGCTTTCCGACTTTCGACGCCTGGACGTTTCTTCTGGAAGGTGGTCACTGTCTTCATCTGATTCTTGCTTCACTTTACCTGAAAATAATAAAATTATAAAGCTTAGATATCCTCATCATCATCACAGAAATGAATATCTTCCATTGGTTGGACTTTTTGTAACATACCTTTGACAATACCCTTTTTAGAATCTTCTTTGGCTTCTTTAACTCTTTTCTTGATTATTTTAACAAGATCGTTGGTTACATCATTATTAGACTTTGCTTTGTTCTTCGCAAGTATATCTCTGTGGCTGACTCTCTGTTTGTCTTCTTCTGCGATTTGCTTCTTTGACAACCTCGGGCTCCTGCAGACATTACAATTTACAGTGAAAATTCTTAAAAGTCAGCTGAAGCATCAAACTTTCTGAAATAACATAAAGTGTTTTAATCTTACCTTGATCTCTTGGTTCCTTTAATTTCACTGGGTTTATTTTCACTTTTAAAATACTGACTGGTTTCTATTGAGGTTCCTGGAGCACTTTTTGTTCTAGCTTTAGGAAGTGAGGTTTTCTCATCTGCTTTTTCAGCAGTTTGAGATCTCTTCCTTAAACTGAGGCTCTTACTTGTTGATGGTTTTTCATTGAAATATTTACTGCTTGTTTCATTATTGATATTGACATCAGGTACAGTTATTTTAGGGGGATCCAATTTCTTTGCTTCTGTAGCTTCAGCTTTGGTTGTTGATTTTACTGCATTAGTTGACTCACTATTTATTCTTGTTTTGCGAGGGGAAGGTACTTTTTTAGGTTGTGGTAAATCTACATCCATCATTTCAACTTTTGGTTTTTCTTCTATGCTTTTTTTCTTGCCTTGAGACTCTTTTGTATTTCTTTTCGTACTTTTAGATTGTTCTAAGCTACTTTTCTTGTCTTGTGATTCCTTTGTATTGGCTGTTGTACTTTTAGTTTCTGTAGATTTTTTTTCAGATCTTACTGGACTTTTTCTGCAAGCACGTTTTCTTTTTGGTGGTGCATCTTTATTGGTGTCTCCATTCACTTCCGAATTTGCAACAATCTCCTTAATTTTCGGTGTAGGACTTTTCCTAGCTCTTTTTGGTGGAGAAACATCTTCATTTTCTTCTAGGGTAGCTGTTTTTGAACCTATATTAGTTCTGGCACGTCTGGTTCTAGCAGTTGGGACATCATCATTTCCATCCAGTTGCATTATGTTGTCCATATCACTTTCACTAGAACTGTCGTAAGTACCATCCACTTGTGATATCTTTCCCTTTGATTTACATTTGGAACTTGTTATCTTTTTACTCTTACTGTTATTTTGAGTTTCCTCATTATTTTTTATGGGCTCTTTTTTATCAGAAGGTTGTTTCACATCTTTTGATTTAGTAGAGAGTGAGCAAAGCTCTGAGGTAGGTGGCTTTATGGGCAATGTTACAAAATTAAACATAATACGACACTGTAGACCAAGAGCTCTCAGCATACTAACAAATATAAAGACCAAATACTTCTTTGAAGTAATCACTCTGGTTTTGATTTGAGCCAGTAAGATATTTTTGAGTGGTGGTGCTTTGGGACGAAATTTGTGTTCATTCTTATCTTGTTTTAAAGTGAGCTTATCCTTGTACCATGAAGTAATTTGCTCCACATATTTCATATCAACTCTTTCGCCTGGATAGCATCCTTTTGGAATAAGAGACAGTGCAGCAGCTAAAATATCTTGATCATTAAGAACTCTACTGACATAATTTCCATGGCCCAGCCAACTTAAAACATGCACTTTGTGCATGTAAACTTGGTACTCTTTCTTAACCCTATTGATTTTCCTTTTCATCATCATCTCAACATCTACTTTCTTGGTTTTTCTACATGCAGCATCAGGGAAGTCCACCACAAGTTGTATTCCTTGCTGTGGTATTAACTTCGCATCTAAAAGAAATTATAGTTATTTTTTATCATTCTTAGAACAACAACAACATTGTTTTGTTACTATGGTTTTTATGGTAGGTAGGTACCTAAGTAAAAAAAAAAAATGTTTTAAAGAAAATATTGTACTTAGAAATGAGCCCAAATTATTTTACGGCCCATTTTTAACACTCATCAAAAAACAAAAAATACCTTTGACCTCCTCCCAATCTTCCATTTCTGAATCACTGTCATCCTTCACTTTTTTGCTCTTCTTTCCCTTCTTAACAGGCACATCCTGACTGGGAGATAAGACTTCTTCTCCCAATGCCAACAAATCTTTTATGTTTGGTTCTCCTGTCTGCTCTACCTTGCCACCGGTGTAGTTGAGTATGGATGCCTTTGTTTCCTCAATTTTGGTTTTGTGCTTTTCAAGTTCCATAAATGTCTTTTTGGCAATTTCTTCACTATCATCCTGAATGTTATGGGCAAATACCTGAAATACAGATAAATAGGAATTAGCATAGGTACTGGGCAATATTATCAACCTTAATAATAGGTACCTATCAAATACATAGAGCTAAAGCATAACAGTAGCTTTGCTTCATGAATACAAATATTTATGTAGGTATCCTAAAAAAATGCAAGCCCATGCAAACAGAAAGCTCTGATCACAATTTTTTTAAGATTCTTAACTTCTAATATATTTATTATTGATTATTATAAATCTTTAATTATATAATTTCTTATTTTGCAGACTAACATCTTTGTATTCCACATTAGTTTCAGTTTCACTATCGGACGGGTGCACCGGACTGGACAGCACCACCCTTGAGGGAACTGAAGTATTGATCTTTGTTGCAGCTTTGGGTGATTCATCATCACTGCTATCTGAAAATTAAACAGCACATTATTATATCTGCAATTTGAGATATCAGTATCGTGAAAAGGAATCTTGTCAGTTTTCCTTATTGCTATACCTACTAATGCTATAAAGAGGAAGACTTTGTATGTTTGTATTGAATTAAGTTTAACACCTCTGGGCCAATAAAAAAAAACTATAGGAAGGTAATATAAAGTAAAGTAAAGGTACATGCCAGAAGGAACATAACCTTATTTTCAGTGTGAATAATTGAATATTTGAAACCGCGAAAAACTTGTAAACATTGACTATTCTAAGGGCAAACAAGATAAGTACTAACCACTCTCTGATAAATTGAGTACAGATGGTAGCAGTTTGTCCTGTTCTGTTAAATCTTTGACTGAGAATAGAACCGGCGCAACCTCTTCATCTTCGAGAGCACTAACACTAGGCTGCCGGTTTATTTTACTCACAAACTCCTTAGCAAACTTAGGCTGGTATTTCTTTAGTACTACTAAAGTAGTAGGCTTCCTGACCCGCTTAGCCGGTGGCAACTTTTTCTTTGATTTCTCATCGAATTCCTCAGCTGAATCCTCGGCTTCTACATCGTCTTCTGAACTGGAATGTTCAGGAATCTCCGCTTCCGAACCGGAGTCACTAAAATCACCAACAGCATTTTCTGCTTCACTGTCATCATCGTCCTTATAAACTGTTTTGATAACTTTCTTCCTGGTTGTAGGCATTCTTCAGAAGTACATGGAGCAGCGCTTGAATTGATTCTATACTTACTTGAGAAAACCAAAACACAAAGAAAAGGACGAAATGTTGTGAAACGAATATCGCGCGAGAAACGACCACAGATTATAATTATAAGTAGCTGTCATCTGTCATCCATCATCATTTTTAAAATGAGTTTTAGAGCCTGGAACCGAGTTTTTTTTGCAGTATATCACGTTCTTTAGCGCCATCTACACAAGTATATTCGAACTCTTAGCACATTGGGATTTAACTAGATGACGCTAGTGGTTATTATTTTTCGTTATTTTTTCAAACTAGGCGTTAGTTAGATTTTTTAAAAAACGTCGTCCTATGGATAGTACTGAATGGACGAACGTCGGCAATTTTTTAAACCGCATAATAGAAGTGAGTAGTCTGAGTATCTTTCGTATCCGTCTTTCCATGACCTTACCTACATATCGACCGATGCTAGCTTTCAAAAGCAGCGACGTGGACCGAAGGCTCAACGTGCCCTCCGAAGCAATAAATCCTTTTTTTTCGACTAAGAATCGAACCCATTTCCTTTCCACTGCTTAGGTAGGTGTAGGTATTTAGCCTGAGTTTTTGATAAGTTTTTTACACCTTAGATTACCTCCTACCCTACCTAATTAATTAGCAAGAAAAAGAAAATTGTTATCCGCCCAGACTGATACAGCTTCGATTTTTTTATTTTGTACATTGAACAACTTTCACCAGGAAATTCTTTCAGTAAATTACCAACTTTTTTTTTGCTCTCCTATTTTGTCTAGGTAGGTAATCGACACTGATGAGCGCTAGCTCCATTTACTCTTCTGTGGTAAGGTAATCGAGGTGTTCACTTTGTATGGGAATTAGGTACTTAACTTACATAATAACGAGAAAACTCTTTTCCTAACACTGAGCTACTATTATACTAGCGTATATGGAACAGCCATCACGAACATACGACATGTCCCCAAAATTCAATAAGGCGTCCGCACGAATTTCGTCCGTATTTAATTTTAAAGGGTTTATATTGACGTAAAAAATTACTTGTGAAAACTTATTCTTTTTATATTAATACCCAGTGCGACATTCCCTTTTTTATAAAAAAATCGAGTCAGACCACTAGTCTGCCGTCCTTAAGCTAAAATGCCGTTAAGTGACTTTTGGCCGATTTTTACTTTTTCTGCCCATCGTAATCAGAAAAAAAATCTCTATCGACTGCTTTAACCCGTTTTTTTCTATTTGTTACCATTGCTGAGATAATAAAACGAAAAACGCCGTTAACTGCCAAACTTCGACAGGTTTACAATTCTATAATGCCGTTAGTTATAATTGCATAACTATAACGCGGTTAAGTGACTTTAACCTTAATCTCGTTTATATTTTTATCGCATTTTACTAAGCTAAAACACCGCTAAATGATTTTTGTACTCAACAATGCCGCTAAAGTACTTTAACTGCATTCTAGTTTAGTAATTGTACACAAGTGATATTTCAATCCAAGACTATAAAGCCGTTATGTAATAAAACTAATCTGAAATGCCGTTAAAGATGTTTAGCGGCGTTTTAGACTTGTATTTTGGCGCACTTTTATTGAATGTTCACAATAGTACGTCAATCATAACGGCATGGTAAAAATACTAAAAAAGAATATTGTTTGCATTTTCAACACTAAAATGCCGCTAACTCCTGTTACTACGCTAAAAAGCCGTTATCTATTCTCGCGTTCATACAAGGATCGCAGCCAGCCGTTATGTTTGGCACCCAAATTTTACGTAGTGTTGGTATTGTAATAAGATAATTAAAATTATTATTTCCCCCCTTTTTCATTTACAAGTTACAGGCAAGGAATGTTGGGTTCCTATATTTTTTTTAGGATTAAGAAAATGCAGATTATTTAAAATATATGTTGCTAAGGACATATTTTATAAGCAACTTAAAAAGATTTTTATTTAGGGCAGTACTTATTTAGGTTGGCTTTTAATTGAATGGTATTATATTGTTGTTTACAATTTACTTTCGTATTGTTATCAACTTTTATTATTTGATCTGTCTGTGAAAGCTAAAGTCGCCCTGTCTATCATTTAAAACAAAACGATAAATTAAATCCAATATATTCGAAACAAATATATGAACCGTCTTCATGCACTTAACTAACTCCCGAAACATAAAAGTATCCATATTCATTAACAACATTGGTTGAATATCATAGCTATCACCTATATTTTTCGATATTATCTCAAAAAAAAGAAACAAAAAAAAGAAATATCGTCAAATATTCAATTCGAGAAATGTGCAAAGACTGCCGATTTTTAATGTTTTCGTTTTGATGGTATTAACTTACAAGCCAAAGTTTCTGATATTAATCAGAAACACACTGAAAGTGACTGTAGGATCGCTTCCGAGCGACTAAAACATAGGAACTTTTAGTACTCAAATTGGCATAAAATGAGAGAGAGAAAGTAGAGCATTTTTTATTGTTTATAAAAAGAGCGAAGATGCGATAAATCATTGCCCAGCGTTACGCCGGCTGAGGTATTGCATCACATAGAGAATGTATTTTCATACATTTGCTCTACCAACGCTTTTACAGTTATCTATAATAGCAATTCACAAGTTCACAACCTCCCGAGAAAGTTGATTAAACAGAATATAGCAAGGATAATTTCGAAGTATTGGAGACATTAGGTACTGTAATTCAGTAACGTAAATACTGTCTACTTCTGATTTGGTGGTGTCGATGTTTCAGAGATATTTACATAAACGTGGTGCTTTATCATCGACTTCGAAATCTGATTGATGATGAACCACTTTTCATGAGGTTCCTTTTGGTTAAAAAGTAGTTAATTGCTGATTGTGATGAGCCACCATTTCAAGCATCTCAGAACAGATTTAGAATTGGGTATGGGATGACAATTTCGCAAATATAGATTAGATTTTTTGGACAATGTTATATTTTATTAAACTATAACGAACATACTATACATGTATTTGTAGGATATAAAAGAAGAAAGAAGCTAAAATATTGATGACAAAAATAAGCATATCACAAAATAATGGAATAAGTCAAGGGCATTTGAAGAATGGTACGAAACATTCTTCACAATGAACATGGAGATGAGAGTTTGCTTAGATGGAAGATATATAAATGGTATCTTATTCCAAAGATAAATAATAAAATGGTAAATCATTGATAATATGGATACTATTATGGCAATTTGAAAGACTTCGAGATATATGCACTCTTAGTTTATTCAGAAACAGATTAACTTTAGTCAGATCACTGTTTTCTTAGGACTGGTGGATAAGTCGTCTCTTTAAATCTGGAATTAAATTCTACACTTACAATATTGTGCCCTTTCTTCTGAAATTTTCGGCGTATCTAATCTTGGACGTGTTTAGAAAATCATACATATCACGTTGTTATTAGTGAGCTATAGATAAAACATATTTGTTTCGATTGCACTGGAGCATGATGGTCCTTAATTTATATATTCCTTAATAATTAATTCAGGTTTGAATTAAAAGTTGCTTGTCTCTGAAATCTGACACTCAAAGTTCATATGTTGCTAACCAATCAATTTTGCTAATACCCTCATATTCATATCAGAGTCTTAGTATGTTAAATAAATGGTAAATAAGCACATGTTTTTGAAAACAGATATTAATTTATATTTTTAGCATAAACAGTTAAAAGGCTTGATATTTTTATAAGTAAATCTGTTATTTATCGAATAATCAACTCTAAAATGTGATTAAAACCGTTCATTATTTTTGCATTTAATTGCAAATAATTGGATTGTGAAAAATAATATACTATGAATCCAAAACTAAAATGCCGTTAATGATCAAGGTTTAACATTTAACTGCATTTTAGCTTTGCATTAGTCAGAAAAATAACCATAAAATACGTAAAAAGCGGCTAAATGACGTTAACGGCATTTTAGTCATGTAATGTTTAATATTCAGAGTTCAGTTTTTTTACACAATAACAGCTCTAAAGTGTTTAACGGCTTTTTAGTCTAGGAAATATTCAAATTATTCCTGTCTTGTAAAAGTCACTCAATTTTTTTAAAAACCAAACACTAAAACGCCGTTAAGGTAGTGTTAGCGACATTTAAGTGGTGGATTATTTAATTGATTCTTGAAAAAATACTTAACGATAACAGAAAATTCCCATTTTCTTAAAATTTTCTTCTACAACATGGTGTAAACTTATCACCATTGTATAGATCTTTTCAATAGCTATTAGGTGATACCTCAAATTTGTTCATACGTTACTTATTTTTCAAATAGCGATAGTTTTCCATTAAATCCCGCCTATCTCAAAATATGGTTTTTGCACTTAACGGCATTTTAGCTTAAGGACGGCAGTAGTATGAATATGAATGAGTGCATGCACTCATATTAAATGGGACATAAAGTGCTTGGATGATGTCTGCTCCATACACTAGCTCAGTGTTTCCTATTCGTAAAAATGTAATGCGTACCTACGTACAGGGAAATAACAATAAAAGTTTCAGTTTGTCGTATCAAACTGTTAGGCGGGGGCGGGCTATTTTAGTTCGCTGACATAGTCAAATTGGTCGTTCTCTTATAAAAGCTTTTAGAGTGTTGCGAGTCGATACTTACTTATATACAGGATATAAAAAACGGTTCAAGCTAATGGTATGACTAAATAACTAAGTAGGTACTACTATGTATTTATTTCAATTTTTTTTTATGCATCTAAGTTATGCATATCTTCTTGTACCCTATTTGCTACCAGCCTAATCACCTTTCAGAAAATTTGGGGTCTGAAAATGAAAACTTCCAAATGTTTGCAAGGTAGAGTTGATAAGTCTACTTTAATTTAATATTTCACTAAAGTTCCTGAAACATCAAGGTTATTTTATAAAGCCTTTTATAAAAAGAAAACTTTCAATGCCTAGTTGTTCTATAGCTATTGACGATTTGATGAGGAGCGGTAATGGTTGCTAATTGTCCATAATAAGAGATATGACGTCTCCGGCCGCAAGCTAGCATTACCTACTCCATCCAGCCCCGATGATGAGCTGATACTGCTGACAAAATTATCAGATGAAAATGAGAACTGCAACCATCAATGAACAGTCCTGATTGATTTTAATTTTGGGATTCAGGCGTATGCATAACAACTAATTTAGCGGAATGGATTAGGTTTAGAATGTAGAGTCAGTTCTACTGCTGTAGTCTGGCCAATATAATACCAATAGTACTAAGATGCTTCAATCACTGAACTGACTTTTAAGATTTAAGGACGACTATTTGTAGGATGTAGAGATAGAAAGTTAATCAACTTCCTCTACATCTAACTAAACGGCACCTTATAAAATACGAATTGACGGTCATAGAAACAGCAGCATTAGAAGCAAAAGATTTTACATTACTATTTATTGTAATGTTGTTTTACAAAAGAGAATCAATAAATAATTGCTTCTACATGGCAAAATAATTGTGTTTATAAATAAGTATACGCACGATTTCATATCTCCTTATACAAAAACCAAATGAACAATGAACAGCAGCAAACAGTTCCCGGGCAAGTAAATCGCATTTCCAGCGGAGCAGCGTTCGCCATAAAGCATAAACTAACATAAATAACTTCAATTGTTTGCTGCCTTATTGTTAACTTTAATTACATTTTGAATTAATTTTGTAATTAAAACGGAAGCTAGAGCGCGCCGCGTGAAGTTTAAGTGGCTGGAAACGGATCGACCTCGGGACGGTGTGGCCAGATCTGTTGCAAGAAAAATTACAAAAAAACGCTTAAAAAGGGTTATATTATCATTAAGTTATTATTAGTGTAATCCAAACTAAGACACCGCACTGATAGCGGTTACTAGTTAACAAAGCTTTGAAACTTGAACTCTCCAAAAAAAAATGTACCTAGAGCCAAGTCTAATGTGATTCTCGCAGGGTTATACCTTATAATCGGTGAATCTTGGCGTGTGAACAACGTAAATGGAGTAAGTGGGTAAAGTATCACACATTTCTTCTTGGATTAGAGAAGTAGACTTGGAAAGTGCAGCATTGGCATGGCCATAAAGTGTGACGGGCTCCGCTCCAGACTCGAAAAACCCAAGAAAAAGTCGGGTGGGTTGGGAAAACCCTTGCTGATGAAAGAGATTGAAAAATATCACAGATGGTCTGTTTTAAGTTTTATTAGGTTAATAAACATAACCAATAAGATGTAAGATCGCCCATATGATAGGTATCCTACTAATATTATAAATGCGAAAGTTTGGATGTTTGTAACTCAATCACATTTAAACCACAGGACGAATCGAGATGAAACTAGGCACACATGTAAGAGATAAGAGAGATAAGAGATAAGTTTATTAACTGAAAGCCATTTTACATATTGGTTTTTAAATTTAAGTAGTTTTAAAATAATACTAGGCTAGGCTAATAAGGACATAAATACATTTTGCAGCTGATATCTAAAATAGGCATAATAGCCCGTACTATAGACATCAGCTTCCAATTAAATTGTTGCAGTACACAGCCATTTACAAGTACTTTCTTAAAATAATAGAAAACTATAAAGGTACATAATTCAAAGATTAGGTAAAATGGAAAACAATGAGAAAACAAAATTAAAACAACAGTAAAGAAAAATGATACTTAAAAAAAATAAAAATGAAAATGTATGTATGTGTGTGTGTATGTGTGTGTGTGTGTTTGTGTGTGTGTGTGTGTGTGTGTGTGTGTGTGTGTGTGTGTGTGTGTGTGTGTGTGTGTATGTGTGTGTGTGTGTGTGGATGAAGGTTTAGACTATAGGTTTAAGTAGGCTTTCAGTGTCTTCGTAGGATAAGCACTGAAGCCATTCGGAGACTTCTATCTTGAGTGATTGTTTTGAAAGCGAGTTTATTTTTAATTTTTGATAAACTCGCTTTCAAAACAATCACTCCTGATGAATGTAGGTTAGGTCCTGAAATCCTGAAATAGGACATAGGTTACTTTTCACCGCGGGAAAACCTTCATTTCAACGAGAAAACTCATTAAACGCCGATGAAACCGCGGGCGAAAAGCTAGTTGTCATTAAAAGTCAAACGAAGGATATTCATAACTATCCAATCGTTCTACGTGAGTCTAAAATCGTATAAAACAACTAAAATCTGGTCACACTTCCACTGGAGTTGAGAGGGGCGAAGCGGGGCGCGGGGCACCCCGGCTTTTAGATGCAATCTCTGAGTGGATTAATTAATTCTGAGGTGCTGGTTATCTCCTGTTATCATTTAATAAAGTTATGTAAGGATGTAGAAACTCGCTTTACGGCGGGAGATGATTCCTCGAATCTTGGGGAGGTTCATCCTACTGGTGATTTCTGTTCAAATGTTTAGATGCCGTTAGCTGATTGAAATTGAATTAGATGTAAGTAGATAAGCTTTTGTTATTAAGGGCCCCAAATCATTTGCTCCTGCTCTTGGACTACCTCTCTTACCAAAAGTGAGCTAACTAAGTTGCTTTTAAACGGCAGCTTAGTGCAATATGTATATTCAAAGGAAGCTGCACTGCATAATCATTGGTTTAACCCTTAGATGGCGTTTAAGTTTAGGTACCCGTTGCGGAAATTATTGGGTGACATAATATGGCTGCCACAGAACGTGAGAAAAGAGATCTTGGCGATTTTGGACAAGAACCACTTGGAAACACTTGAAAGTCCTGAAATCGAACCTAGAGTGATTGACGCATTGATATGTACTTTAATGTTTCATGAGGCGCCCGGCATCAGCATCACCTGGTGTGACGAAAATAACAAATTCAGAACGCTTTTCAAAACAACACTCAGGCCGCGCTACATTATGCATGAAGCACTCCATTTGCTGATCCGCTCAGGAGTCCCGTTCACCCGCTCGCGGCTCGTTAAGCGCTTACATTAGCTACAAACACTTATTGATTTTACCAGATTGATGTAATTTATAAAGAAACGTTACAACTCCTCCGAACGCTCCAGACAGCTTATTGTTTGCCCACAATAGGACAACAATGTTGCTGCTTGTTACACTTTTATGCGCTCTGAAAAGTGTTTTACGATTTCTTTCTTACATGTAGGTATTAGTTAGGACGCTAAGGGGTTTTATTTGAAAGCGTATTAAAATAATAATTATTATTGTACCTATCAGCCAACATGATAATTATGTCGTAGCACGAGTGTATCAAGAGTCGCGCGTGACAAGACGAATCGCATGAAGCTAAATTCAATTAAATTACTCAGCTATTCAATTACTGAGTCGCGCGAGCCAAAAAGTACCGGCCATTTACTTTGTTTTTGAAGAGCTGCCGAAGCTGCCCATCGAGGGTCTGCCAGGAGGAGGGGAGTTAGAAATGCAATATTAATGCAGTGCCGAGTGGTGGCCTGAGTGCATTTACTTAATGGATCGTAGGCAAAATGTTTACACTGTCGACGAACACGAAAAAAATAACCTTTCACAAGTTGGATAGAGAGTTCTTTAGCGGGATTATTGCGAGCGACCGGGTACGTGCTGACTCACACAAATAAAAACTTCCCACTTCATCTACTCAGGATAAAAAACTTATACGACACCTCCACAGACGCAGGACGGAGTGGGATACATTACCGGAGTGGAAAAGTTAAAAAGCTTAAATGTATCTCCGGCGCGGCTAAAAGTGTCTGACAAAAGTTCGACTTCCATTTTAAAAAGCTCCATTACAAAACATCGAGATTCGCTTCCGCCACGCCGCGAGCGCGAACTGGTGGCGGCGGCGGCTCCAGGAGACGGAATTAAACTCGAAACTTTTCAATTTATTTTATATGAAATCGAGCATGGCTGCGTATTAGTGTGTCTGTGCACTGTGCAGGGGAAGAACAGGTCGCACCGCTTTGCTGTTCATTGAGGCGCGTGTTGCTGCGATGGATTGAAACGTAGCCCTATCCCTATCAGTCAAGTCGTGTCAGAGCTATTATCTAAATATACATTTGACAATCCGTTTTGTACTGAAATGACATTTCTGATACGAACTCAAACTCGCTGTCAGTCTCTGATTATTAATGCGGGCCAATTTTTAAAGTTAAGAAATGGCTCTACGCAACACTAGGGATTGAGCATTTTCCCGGGAGTATACAGCGAGATAAGACCATATTATCTATGGAACATAGGTTAAAAAGGACATAGGAAGTTCATTTCTTTTTTTTCAAAATTCAACCAACGTTCCATGGAGAAAGTTGTTCAGTTTCATGGTCTAAACAAGCCCTTCAAATTTCTTTGTTACCGTAGAAGCTACCGTAAAAGCCTATCGCTTGCCAATCTCCTTCCTGCTGCTGATCAGGCGAAGCATCTGTCCAGCAGTGGAATATACATATAGGAAGTGGTCGGGTTAGTGTCTGCCCCTTACGGCCTCGTCTCTGCAACCACGGACAGCTTTGGCTTCTCCACTACGCGCGACGCTTAGCTTGAATTCGTTATTTCTAACATGCATGCTGCGATTAGGATTGTTTGATACTATCTTCTGTCTTTTCTCTTCTGAAGTTTCAAATAAATTTTGTCCTATTTCTGTGAAATCAAAGATAATAATGACAAGTCCTGTGTAACGTACCAATTTATTTGACTTTTACGCGAGAGGTGTTTTAGATTTTAGCTGATGTTTTCAGTGGGCGGGCGGCATAGAGAGATCTGAATTCAGTCAATCACAGTATTGGATTGGTATTGCATTAAATTTAGTGTTCTCAAGGACGCGATATTTAATTGACTAAATTTGGATCTGACGCCACAGCACTTCAGACCTACGGTACCACTGGCGATACCACTGGTGGTACCGCGTTTTTTTTTTTTAAATAAAACGATACCACTGGAACCAACATGTAGTGACGTTTCAGTATAATTTTTTTGTTGTTTCCTGAAAGAATTTAAGGTAGTAAAAAGTATCTTTGAATTTACCTATGCAACTGGTTAAAAACTCTCCTCCCACTTAACTACCCACTCTGTAACACAGTGCGATTACACACACATACACTGTACCACATTATGAATTTCTATAAAAGTATCAAAACTGCGCTCCCCTAGTAGAAATCTTCGCGCGGGCACATCCACAGAGCAAAGTAAGTTGAATTTGAGAAGAGTTGTAAGTAAGGCTTTGGCTCCGAGATAGTGCTTTTAGGCCCTAACCCCCGGGGTGATGCAGTCGGTCCGGGGAGCTTCTTAAAATGTTTTCACTTATGTATATATGGGAATACATTACTCTGCCTCCGGGTTACTTGAGGCGCACACTTACTTTTAACACAAAATTGAAGTGACGCAAAACCTTCACTCTACTCTCGAGTGTATGTTCGCTTAAATTACATTTTATTGGAAACCTGAAACACTTTACTTATAAAAAGTGCCGCTATCTTAAATCCCCTTACGCTGTATATGTCGACGATTCTATTTTCTGTTCAATGCGAATGTTTACTTTTTATGTTACGATTCAAAATAAAAGATGATGGATATAGCCGCTATTAAGTTCAATGAGGATATAAAACGATACATAACGTCCATTTAAGGCTTAAATGTGAATATAGCCGGAGCTTTTAGACCAGCGAACACAAAACGGCACCTACCGAGGCTCTTGTGCTCGTCACTGTAATCACTTAGCTTAATTGCGGGCGTTAATTACCGCCGATCTCGACGGTTCAAATTACGTACTCTAAAACGCATTAGCGCCTGACAGCTGGAGATTATCCGTCTAAGCGTCGGCGGCGACTGCGGGCCCGGACCGGCGACCGGCCCATCGCCGCCGCCAGCCGCGCACCGCCCGTAATGAAATTTAATGAGCCTTAATTTGTTGACGACTTAATGCAGGAACTCTAAAGATAAGTGCCTACGCCCATAGCTGAGAGCCAAAACAAACAACATCTCCACCAGCCAAAGAAACCTTTCCATTCTACTCAGCACATGACAGCGTTTTCCTTGTATCTCAGCATTTAACAGGATTACGTCGCTAAAAGGTTTTGTCATTGTATAGCTGAGTGTACAAGTTTCGGGTGCCTACTTATCGCTGTGTGTGCTGATCGGATAGCGTTTTCTTACTTAGCGAAGTGAATTAATTAAAATATTTCGCCTAATGGAAGTTTGTGATCGCGGTGGCGCGGAGCCCATTTCGACTTTAGGGTTGTCGTCGTCGAGAAAACATTGCTGATACGAATACCAGAGCGAAACTCGATGAAATATGCGAAGAAGCAACATGACGTGTGAAAATTTATTACAGCGAATAACTTTTAATCTGTCGTAAATGTTGTAAGACGCGCTTAATTCCGTTGTCAACAGTTGCGTCATGGACAACTGACCTAAAAGCTGGTGCTAATGCTTAGCTATAAACAACGGTCTCGCTGCCCGCGCCATCACCCGACCTCTACTAATGCAACTAATTTATGGATAACGATGACATCACATAGCCGAGAACAGTGTAAACACGTTTAAACTGTCAATAATGGAGTTGATTCCATAACTTCTGTAGTGGATTGGGACTATTGGGAGCCATGAAAACATAGAATGTACCAGGCTCATCTATTAATGAGTATAATGTCGAAGCCAGCGGAGATCCAAGGGTTGTATTGCAATTTTGGCGATTGGCGGGCTATCCGTCTGCGTATGCACAATTATTTGTCAGACGTGGTGAAACCGTTGATGCTCTACCTACTCCGAAAGGGTTTCTTTTAGTATTTTTATATGTTCTATTCTTGCAGGTCAACCAGGTCCTAGCAGATTGTTTTCCACCGCCGTCATTCATTTGTTGACAAGCATCAGGCAGGCGTCAAACCTTGTCACATCACAAAAGTTCTTTCCAGTGCTTCCTCGTCATATAGAGACAAAGGGCTCGGGATCACAATGGTATATAGTGTGTTTCTTGTTAACTGATTACAGGCAGTCATCTCTAAATGTTCCTATTTTACCGAGGATTCTGTAAAAAACAGTAGAGAGCACTGGGTTTTCATTGGTACCTACTGCATGGGCTGACAACTAGTCCCTACGGCGGCAGCACATAATCTCATTATCTGCAATATTTGTAAGACGTAACAAAAAAGCCGTTGATGCTTTTCCGTAAGGAATGTGTGATCCAAACCACGAGAGGGAAGTACTCCTCGTCATATAGAGACAAAGGGCTCTGGATCACAATGGCATGTAGTGTGTTTCTTGTTAACTGATTAGAGGCAGTCTAGTGGTGTCATCTCGAAACGTTCCAATTACCGTCGGGGGCACGGGGGGCTAGGGGGGGCGCGGGGGGACTGGGTGCGAATGATCCATTTCGAAAACTAATTTAGAGTTGGCAACTAAACAAAGAGCACTCCTAGCAGATAATAATTAACGCTTGCGGTAAAGTTCCACTTAGTCCGTACTGGTTAAACCTCAGTATTTCATTGGCAAAGTTAATTAAAGCTTTTTCCGGTGATGTGTACGGTGTATTGGTACAGGTAGAAATGTAATTAAATTATTGTTTGTTGTCGGTGTAGCTGTAGCGTTACCGTTGCCGTGTTGATAATAAACCTGTTGATAATTTCTAATGTTTGATTCGTAACCAACGAGATTATCTACCCACACATAGATTGAATGAATGAGACAAAAAGTCACGCAGAATATATCCTTACTTACAGGGAAGGCAGAGCGCTAACGGCAAAATAAAAGACATTACGCCGAATCTGTAAAATGATGAGGGGTATTTCAGATTAGTGACAGCTAGATTTACAAATCATCGCCGCCTACATTCCAATACTACACCGAGACTATCAAAGTATGCTCGCCACTACATTTG
The DNA here is from genome assembly GCA_029255725.1 of Scrobipalpa atriplicella. Lineage (NCBI taxonomy): Eukaryota > Metazoa > Arthropoda > Insecta > Lepidoptera > Gelechiidae > Scrobipalpa > Scrobipalpa atriplicella. Next base: position 41,719 of record JARACY010000485.1, on the reverse strand, counting down.
CCATTATAGTAAATTTTTATCAATCTCTGTCCGCATTGTAGAGTTTATTTATATAATTTACCAAGCTAGAAAACTAAAAGTATGTGGAGGAAGGATGGTGGAATCACGTTATGTTAAAGTGAATGTGTCCGTCCTTTGACTGTTTGTGCTGCCATCCGGCCGTTGTCCAGATAAAAGCTTCTCCGTTGCACGAAAAAGCACTCACGCCAAATATTGATTTGTTACTTCGCCGCTCCTAAAATGGGAGAGATATGTCTTGGCTTTCGTGTATATTTAAAACAACTCTCGGAAAAGGAGAGAAAGGTTTCTAGAAAAATTGTTTACTCTACCTATTTGCACAAATAAGTGTTCATTAGCACAGAACAAAACATAACACCTAATTTCTATTAACGCTTAACCAGTTTTCCCGTTAAAGCCGGGGATTATGCAGGAAATTACGGAGATAACTTTAATTAACAATCTCAAAGACCTTTCGCTGGAGGTGATTCAAGTGGACCACTCAATGAACGGCTATCGTAAACAGTGATTAATTATGTAACGTGACTCGGTATAATTGTCTGTTTAGTTTTATCAGAACGTCTGTCTTATCAAAACAGGTCGGTAACTAGCTGGGGTACAGGGGGCGGTAAGGGGCGAGGGGGCGATAAAGGCGCGGACCGGACCGCTTACGCTAAATCCTAATTAACTGCTTGATTAGAAGTGGAATAAAAAGCTCGTAATCTTAATTGGTATTTTTAATCAAGACTCGAGCTACGACGAAACGCTCCGGGAAGGTGTCTAGTTAAACTCGTTAGTAAATTTATTCATACTTTAATGTAAAGCAGTCGTATAAACGTTTCATACCGCATTTTATACACTGTTAATTTTAACGATCTGGTTAAGATCTACATATTTGGGTATTAAATGTGTTATGTGGTGCATTCGTTAATGCGGTTGAGATGTAGTTTTTTTTTCTAATTGAGGGGTGAATTAAGGGATTTCTTTTATTAATTGTGAGGCACTAATTGCGGGGTGGTAACCTTCATTTAGCCGTGACGCCCTGTTGGCGCCCCGCCAGGGCCGCACCACACCGCGGACTAATCATGTACAATTATTATTAATGCATTTAATTAAGGTGGGTACACGTTGTTGCACAAAGACCTGACGGCAGGGGCGCCGCGTTTAATATGAAACCCCTCAAGTTCCTAGAACCAGCAGTTAGCTTAGTTTCACTTTACCGGGAATGTAGCTGTTGTAACTCTAATAGGATTTCATCAAAATTGAATGTTTTATTGAAACATTTTAATATCGGATTATTTAATATCATCATCATAATTCCTACAGGGTTATTTCTGAAGTGATAACTAAGAAGGTGTTCCTCAGAATGATGAAATAAAAGAAAATCTTCACGATGAATACAAAACAGTATAAACTAAGTGGTAATTTTGATATTTTGAGAATTGTATGTTAGAGTAATTTCTGGATTGCATTTATCGTTAAGAATCATATTGCATAGGTAGGTAGGTATACTTAATCTGGGCAGTACTAAATTTCCGTACTTATAAGGTATTCTTAAAAATATAATAACTTTAATATGTGTTGAGGACCTGCGTCTTTTGTTTTATTTTAATTAAAGAAGTGATTTATTTGGTGCCCCTGAGTGCTGCCCTGGCAGGCAATTACTGTTCCTATTACTTATTAACTTTCAACCGCCCTTAATGGTTTCCGCAATACTGCTCAACTCAACTTGAGCTTGCTTCGGCACATGCATTCTCTTTAATTACTTAGGTACCTAAGCTACATTGTATTGTATTGACAACTGAAACTAAGGAGAATTATGTGCAAATTGCAATGCTTTTTTTCAATGGTAAAGTTGCAAAGGAATTTAATTAGAAATAGCAATATCAGTTTATGAAATGTAAGAAAAAAGATAGTTCTCTTTCGAAAAGCCACATACAGTAGTGGATCAAAGATATAACACCTAAAGAAATAAGTAGCAGTTAGTGGATTAAAGAAATTGCACCTAAAGAAATAGTACAGTAGTAGATCAAAGAAATTGCACTTAAAGAAATAGTACAGTAATGGATCAAAGATATAGCACCTAAAGAAATAGTACAGTAATGGATCAAAGATACAGCACCTAAAGAAATAGTACAGTAATGGATCAGAGATATAGCACCCAAAGAAATAGTACAGTAGTGGATCAAAGAAATAGCACTTAAAGAAAATAGTATACAGGAGTGGATGAAGATCAAAGAAGTTACACCTAATTTTCGAAATATGCCTGTTTGTTAAGAGTAACAGTGAACTATTTAAGAAAAAATCTGACATCTGTAATTTCAACACTAGATACCCCAATCAGTTAGTGTCTTTACCATCTACAACAGCCTGTTTTTCACAGAACAGCTATAACATGGCAGTTAAACTTTTTAACAAGCTACCAAATGCACTGAAGGATTTGCCTATGAAAAAATTCAAGGTCTGTTTAAAAAAGGAATTGTGTGAACAATGTTTTTATAGCACTAATGAATTTTTGACATGTAAATTTAAGATGACTATTTAATTATTTGTAAATTTAATTATCTTTTTTCTTTATTATATTGTATTGACATCTTAATTTGACTAAGTATTTGTTTCGTTCATATATCTAAAATATTTTAATGTATACTTTGACATGGTCTTACGACTTGTAACATTAACCCTACCCTAACCTAGCCCTATTTATTTTTTTAACCCTAATTAAGAAAAGAGAAGTAATAGAAATTAAGAAAAGTTAAACGTTGAGAATTTAAAGGACGATTTTAGTAAATGTAAAGATGAAATTTAAGATACGAAAACTTTAATTAAAATTCTTCAGTTGCAAGTAAATCACTTCAAGGAAATAATTATTAACTACACTAAAACGAGACACTAATCGTAGATAGAGCACGGATCCATCAGACACGATTCCCAGAAGGCTGGACATGGACAAGGCTGAAGACACTGTAAATAGAGGAAAGAAAGAACTTAAAGTAACAGAATTGGCTTCAATTTAATGAGATTAGTATTTGGCCAGATGAACGTCTAGTAGTATAAAAGGACCTAAAGTTGCGAACCGCTGTTGTAACCCCTGAACTTTAATGACGCGAACGGTATAACCTACTTTGCCTAATGTAATGATTGATATTAGAATAGAAAATACTAAACTTACAAAAGTGATGATGAAGATGAATAGAATAAAAATAATCCTAATATTTAGCAAATGTTCAACAATAAAGATTTTAGAGGGTGAGGAAGACCAATAATCTTAGCATTCAAATATATAGTAAGAAATTTGCTGGTTCAAACAAGATAAAACTACAACAGCATTTTTGTGTTTTTGGTAAAGCCGGGGCACCGCCCTTTCCCGCCACCGTGCAGTGCTCCTCGTCAGCCAGACTCTGGACAGAGCTCCTCCAATATATTTAATCCTGATATGAGGGGAAGTATCTTTAATTCAAGTCAAAATGCAATATTTTTGTCAGTCAGTCTAGTCATACTTTACTAAGTATACAAAAGGACAAGAGGGTATATCCATCAAATCTAGGTTTGTTCCTGAACCTAGTGTATGGTTAGGTATTCCAAATGAAAACCTTTACATCAATGCATAAACTTAATTTGAGAATAATGTATTTCATTTTTGTATTTAATGATGTGGTAACTTTAGTTTTACTGTGATTTTAATATCAGGATTTCTTTTGAATTTACATTTACTGAGTTTAATGGAACAAATGAATTCACGACATCTAGATTTACTTGTTTACTAGAATTGTGAATCTAAGAAAATATATATTTGAAAACAAAAACCATTAATCTTCCATTATAAAGTCTGAAAGAATCTATTTCAAAATAAAAGAAAACGAAAATATGAAGAGAATTTACTGCAAACAAAACATAATTGAAACTTTTGCAGAATTTACTTTAAATTAATGGTAAATATTTATTTTCAACCTTCTACTAAAATGTAACTTCAATTTTGTATTTTAAAATTGTCAAACCTAGTTTCTTTGAACTAAGTAATAAGAAATGGTGAATCGAACTATACTTGTATAGTTTCTCATTCTTTATTTAGAGAAAACTATTAAGGCTTTGTCCTAGCTTGGCCTAGTAAGCTCAAATCCAACATCACTTTCATAAAAGTAACTTCTTTATTTATTACTTTTAACATTGCAAACTTTCTATGCAACTCCATATAAAATGTAAAAGGCTGGTAATAAACATTTGGTTAAATTATATCAAAACAATAAAAAGCTTTATACGAATAAAAGTTACGGAAATATAACTCTCTCTAATGCTTATAATTTCCACTGCTTGGCATTCGAGTATGGCCTTGAATCTAAATATGACATTAATTCTAAATCCGTTAAAAATGTTAGTTAGATAACTATTACTAAAATGTCATTAGTAAAATTTCTGATGAGAAAATATTCATAAAATGGAATTAAATATTTACTGAATTAGCTATAAAAGATGTATCAAAAGATTATTAAACTTTGCATTTCTGAATTTTGAATAATATTTAGTTGTAGGCAAAATATGTAGATGAACATAAAATACTGAATAAAAGTAGATATTACCTTTTCAAAACTGTAAATGTCTCCCTTCTGGTTGGAACATCGACGTCTCTGAATCAAACTGGAACTGCAGTACCTAAATAATCTAAAATAATAATATCCGTTCCTATCAGTAGTAGTATCCTTTCAAGATTCTCGAAGATCCGCCAAATTCCCGGAGTGTCCACCTAATATTATTGAAGCTTCGAATTCCCGGTAGGTACACCTAATATTCTTGAAGATCCATCGCATACCCGGAATGTCCACCTATATTGAAGATCCGTCGAATTCCCGGTAGGTACACCTAATTCTGATATCAATATCCTAAACAATCTGGCTACACTACTAACAAATTAACAATAATCTAAAATCACGCCTCAAATATCTGCAGGGTAAATCTAAGAACAATGTATCAACAAATTCGAACTATTTTTGAAACTATTTCTCACTAATAAAAATTGTACGATTTAAAATGGATGAGTGACCGCTGATGGATGGGTGACCGCTTCTCACGTCTGACTCGAACTAGCTTAAAAGTAGTACAAAAGTTCCGCAACAAGATAAATAATTTCTGGATATCGACATGTCGTGCTACTACACCACCGAATTTGCTATGGAGGAATAAGTGCGACTACATTGCTTACAAATTTACGAACTTACATTTTACATACTAGATTGAATGTAGGTCAATTTATCGCTCAAATTTACACTAACCTATTGAAATAACGTCATACCAAAACGTACCCTCCGACGCACAAAATCCTGAAACAATTATATAATAAACAACTATATCGCAGTCCCGTGACCTAACGAGAAACTATCCCGCAGAAGAAAGTGTAAATAGTTTAAACGAAATCGAACCTACGATCTAGCTCACGCACTATGAGTACCGAAGGCTCTAACCAAATGCACCTACGAGGCAAAGCGCGCAACGTACTACCTACCGTTCCGTACCCGCACGTCGTGGTTATAACTACCTACCGTTCCGTACTTTTATTTTCGTTCAATCAAAATATAATTTCTTAAAAATAGGTACACTTAAATCACAGCTTCACACAGATACAATAGAATAAAACGTATGGAAAATTCCTGAAAATGTACACATAAAATTTTCGTAGGTGGAACTCGCAATCCGAAGTAAAAATGTAGAATGTACACAGAGATAAGTTAAAACACATGAAAATGATGTAGAACCAGAATATCACAGATTTTATCCAACATACTACAAGAATCTAACTTATGAAAAATGTGAATTTCATTTACGTAGTTACAATGACTAGGAAACAATTATTTCAGACACGGCTTAGTACCGACACTCCCACTCATACGCTTTTTCTTACGTTACGCGATTACAAAACTTTATATTGCACTGTTATATTCTGTATCTACGAAATATAAGGAAAGATCTGACCAGATAAATAGCTGCAGACGCCATGGCACCACCAGCACCCGTCGCCTTCCCTGGAACCAAGAAGCCTCTTCCTAGTTGCGACCGTCGCTCCCGGCGCCTTTCCAAAAGTGAAAAAACCACATGTTTTTTTCAAGGAAGCGTCTGTGTAAACCGACAAAATTACGATTACCACGGAATACTTGAAAATCGCTAATGAATCAAAACTTTTATAATTCGTCGAGTAATAACCAATGGTAGCAATTCGTAGTTACAAAAATCATGACTTAACCAATAAAATTTCACACCTGTCACTGTCGCTCATAAGAGAACAAAAAGGGACGGCAACAATCTCAGCCAAGATTTTTCCAACGCTACCCTCCACGAATCAATAGCATTGGCTCCCGGATTCGAACCTGAAGACAGCCTAGGAGGCTAGCCCTAAAAGTATTCTAATTTGTGAACAGATGGCGCTTTTCCCATTTACTACAAAATTAAGGATTTTACGTAAAATACATGAGATATTAAGTCGAAAATTATTAAATTGATTATTTTTTGACTTCCCACTATTTATTTAATCAGAAGTTTGATCAAATTTCGCAACAATTCCGTATAGAATGTGCCAGCTCCATCCCATGAATTTTAGTGTGGCGCTGCATGTCGGAGAAAATATCAAATATATGATATGAACAACCATAGACCTTCCACGTAATACAATGAGTTTTTATCTTAGGGTCATTTTGTATTGCGATTCTATGTATTTACATGGAACAAGAAGTTTTATATTGTATGATCTTGACGGTCTAGTTAGTTCCTTTTTTCGCCACACTCAATACACCATAAACACGGAGAGGTACTGTAATCCTTTCAGACATTGATGAATGAACTTGTCAGTCATTTGATTTACATTATTTTTGTTTCGTTTTAATGTTAATGGTATTTGATGATTATTATAATTTGACAAATATTTAAACCGTATTTTATAATGGTCAATATTTAAATTATATGGATTAACAAACAATATTGTTAACAAAATAGCAAGTTTATTTCTGAATGCTATTGCTTCATATTTGAATAATCAAAATACTATATTCAAGTTTATTTTAATTTATGAACATGATCGTTATTTTTCGAACAATATTCAACTAATTATTAATCTGAAAGTATGTAAACTTTTGTTTACTTGCAGATTCTCTTCTCGCGGTGGTCATACAATTATCTGACCAATAAGAGCTCAGATGCGATATCGTCTGAAATGACGCGAAATTCAAAATGTCTCAAATTGATTTTGATGAATTATAATTTTACGAATAGATATTTTTATCAAATCAAGCTATTTATAAGAAATATTATATTTGTGGAGTGACGATGCGCTTAAACATGAAGGCGTATCGTTACATCCGACCCCCAATTTACTGGAGTTGACTTAAAACTTCAACGGAGGAAAATTCTCTTGACTCAAAATTGAGATCCACAAATATAATCAGTTAGAAAAATTTTCATTGACACTTTTCCCAGAATGTATTTTGTGTGGTGTGTATTTTAAACCAAAAGGTCAGCAAATAGTTACATGGATTGAATCCCCAAGCTTTAAACATTTAGTCATGAATTAAAATCTCCTTCCCAAGGGCAACAAGTCTCTGCCGAGGAACCGGAAGGCCAGTCGACCCTGTGATCTCATCTGTTCAGTCCAACCAATACTCTTTTATTGATTTGAAATTGAACCAATATACGAATGACCCTGGTCAAAGAATGAAAGTGTTGCATTTGATAGTTCCAGTCATTTAAATCCAACTGACAAAAGGTTCCACTCAAAAATCTCAACCCAAAATAAAAATTACTAACCTTTCGGAGAATGTAACAAATAAAACTGTTCCATACCAAACTCTTAACTCATCAGACGAATAATCAACTTATTTTGATGATTATTCGGACAAAATACAAAGCCAAGCAAAGGAACAGGCTTATTTGCAGTGTGCCTATTAGTTGGAGCGAATTATGAAATACAGATAAAACCTGTTAATGTTATATAACTGAATCAAAACATTGTATGATTCAAGTCATTGAATTTACCCCTAACACCAAATTTCATAAAACCTCATTATGTACCGTGTAGTGTGTCATGGTAAAAATGTCAATGAAAAGTATCCTAGACTATGATTCCATTATTTATCTATACTCTTCTCTCTGGCTTAAGTCTAATCTTTGATTTCAAAGACAGAGATTCGCCTTAGCTTATCTTTCATAATCATCACAATACAACCACTTATGATCATTCCACAATCGTCCCATACATTCTGCATAGACAAGTTAACAGAACTTTTGTCAGGATATCAAATGTTCATGATTTTTTTATTCAAAATCGACAATTTTCCTCATCTTAAATCAATTAAAAAATGCAAAAATTCCGAAAATAACCAAACTGTTACGCTGAAAGTATTTATCACAAAAGTTCCTAGTTCCATTTGTATGAAATACGGATTTTTTTGACTGTTAAGTCGCAAATATATATATCACAGAATCCCCAAGTTCAACCCTTACACTTTTAACCGACAATTTCATAGCATCTTTTCAATAGTCAAGCTTAAATAAATAATGGGAAGTATCATTTAAATTACACTATCAAAATATTTACTATTTCCTCAATTTTATAAAAAGAAATTATTGCACATCCTTCCAAAAGTGAATTTGTGTTGTGTGTGTGTGTGTAATGTGACTAAAAATGTTAACAGCCATGACTCTAATTTGAAATCTGAAATCTTTGATTACCTCAAGTTAATGAACAACAATGTATCTCGCAGGATTAAATCACACCGTGTGCAAGGCGCTGAGGTTGTGCTAAGCCTCAACGTACTAGAAGAGTAGTACTTATACAATCCACATCAATACTCGTCTTTATTCTGCATTGGAATGGTGATCGTTAGATAAGATGATACCCCTACATTACACAATGCAGATACCCTATATGCTTGATATCTTGCCGGGCATATTGATCAAGGTAATCTCTTCAAATCCCAATTCGAAGTTATTTCGTTAACACCTTAGCTTGATGTAAGTGTGGGGAAAAGCATTAGCCTCATAGCATCAGCCTGAGAACTGCGTGTGAGTAGAAAAATATATGAAACACCTGTTAAACACAGAAATGACTGCTGTCCTAAACCTAGCTTCTAGTTTTCATATAAATTTCGTTGTTGTGTGGTGTAGTTTTTAGAAGGACACACAATAACTTGTAGTCAAAGTAGGTAAGCTATGATATTTACCAGAGCCCTGCTTACATCTCCTTTCAAACTTATTAATAATATAAATATTTAATAAACATAAATAATAATAATACATAAATTATCATAATACGTTCATCAATCTTTCAATCCCCTTTTATTGGCCACCTTACTCTGATCTGCGCCACTCAAATAAACATCACAGCCACCTCTACTTGACCACTGATAAACAAAATTAGAATTATTGAAATGCATATGATAAATTGTGTTTTTTTTTTCTTTTGCATTCTTATTGGAAATATCCATCCGTTCTCAAATCAAAATACGTACTTTAAAATTCGCAAATGATAACTCCAAAACTTATCAACTAAAACACTTAGGGTTAGTGGAATTAAACATTTATAACACAGAAATTACGCCAATCGCTATTTGCCTTTACGTTGCCTTTTCTAAAATAAAGGAATATGAAAATATTTACGCCGCAACTTTTACTCTTTCTAAAATAATAAACTTATCATGAAAATTATTGAATGAAGCAACGTATCTTTTACGCTATTGCACTTATACTAGGTATTATTTTAAAACTAAGTTAGTACTTATGAACTAAGGACAAACACGTTTGTAGCAAGCAGTGTGGCGCCCAAGACAAAGGAATGTAGAGAAATCCTGAAGGTTTGGAGAAACCTAAAACAGATTAACCCGCTCCGAACCATGAGACCCCAGCACTCTTGCCCAAATATTTTTTCTTTTTCTAACTACTATTACGCTTACGCTTGTATTACGCTAATGTCAAGATATAACCGTTTCAGTGGTCTACTAACTGCTTCCGTGGTCTAGTAACTGCTTCCGTGGTCTAGTGGTCTGAGCCATGGGCTCTCGATCCAGAGGTCCTCGGTTTGATTCTCAGGGGAGAATGACTTTGTGTTATTGTTTCTAGTTTGGTTAGAACATTGCAGACTGAATCACTTGATTGTCCGAGAACATAAAGGATTCCGTGCTTCGGAGGGCACGTTAAGCCGACGGTCCCGATCGCTATCATAGATAGTGGTTGTAACACAATCCATGTCAGAGGTCTTTTAGCTGTGCTATAAGGCGGTTTAAAACTCTGACACCAGGGTTCATCGGGTCGATCGACTTGATACCCATACGACAGAAAAAGAAGTTTTCGAGTAGTGTCGCGCTCGCTTCGCTCGCGTCATGTTAATGGTTTAGTTTTATTACGTCGCGTTCGATTCGCTTGCGTAACATATTGTTTTAATTTTCGTGTTGTATCACTTTGCTCGTGTTCTATCACTTTGCTCGTGAATGCTCGCTTTTTCAAGTGTCCTCTGTGTTTCACTAAAATGTCTGGTTTTTTTTTTTTAGGATTTTAGGCTGTCAAGATTTTACGCAATCGCTTATTATGTTTATCACAAAATTTTACGCTGTACTTTATGTAAAGAAAGACTGTTATCAAATTAATTACGCGCAAAAATGCCTTAGAAACTAAACCTTCTAAACCCATTACTTAATTCAAACATGAGAAATAATTATGTTTGTTGATGAAGAAATCTGAAAATAATTTATTTATTAAAATAGGTACACAAATAAAATAGTTAAAATATTAAAATCCTGGAAATTCAAAACCGATAAATCCTTCTATAAACAACGATGTATTTTTCCTGAAATAGCTTAGAAATAAAAAAATATGTCCTAAACAACACTAACTCTAAACACTCGACTATCTGAAACACGTAACAGAAAGACATGAAGAAATAAACCAGCTCCAGAAAATCTCATCGTACGTTTACGAATGAGCTCTGCCAAATCCGCTACAATTGTCTAAGAAAATAATTGGATGACTCAAAAAATATATGAAAGTAAAGAAAATGTGAACTTTTTTTTTTTAATATAATTTTAAGGAATGCAAAGCCCAATTAATTGTACATCTACTACTATTATAACTAAATGATTTGTTAATTTTGGTTGGTTTTATTGGCACTGGAAATAACGTAATCAAAAATTTATTTGATTTAAGCTAATTCAAATAACCTTAGATAAGTTAATTGCGTCATGAAAGAATGAAATATAAATATTCAGCTAAATTATCGAAGTTGCATAGAAAGTAAATATACGTTTTAAAAATTTAGGATAAAAATAATACAATAGTAAATAAACAAAATAACTAATTAATTGTAAAAATTTACAACAGAAACCAGAAATAACTCATAAGTTTTAAATATTGACAAAAGGAAACCCAAAATAAAGCATAACAACCGGAAACAATTGTTTTGATTAAATGTTATCTACTAACGATTCAGAAAAACTAATTGTAATTTTACGTTATTGAATTGACTTATTTGTTTGTTGCCTTGTAAAATTTTAAAATATAGCCTAATTTTGACACAAGCAACACTAAATTTCTTAAATAACCATACAATAACCATGAGAAGTATGATGTTGTTGAATTAAATAGACGTATACGATTAAATTTCAAATTGAAACATCGCGTTTGTGTACTTTTGGTACTCAACTATCTTTAATGATATCTAAAATATTCAAAAGGACTAAGAATGTTCTAAGAAATCTAGGCTTGACATCGTTTTGTTTATTAAAGTAGAAGGTTACTGTTTTAAAATTACACATTTAAGAACACTAGCTTATTTTCATGGAAGTGTGTTAAGACTTGAATTTACTTTTATAACATAACGACTCCCATAATCTACTTACGACCCCCAAAGTTTACTAACGACCCCCAATTTATTAGACATATTGTCTGTAGGAAATTTTTCAAAATGTTTTGGTGTGTTAGTTTAAATGGCAGTGTAAAACAATAAAATCATGATTATTAAGGCAATGTAAACAAGTTAATTAAAAAAAATCTAAACAATCCGCATGAAAAGTTTACAACCCTGGAAAAATATCAAGAAAACATTAAATTCATATCACCAAATTCGCTAAAATACCATTCTTGTCACTCCGTTTTCACGAACAACAATTTGTGGTTACAAAAATAACCACGTAAAAGTAAAAGTGAAACCAATTCCGCAGCAAGTCAAAATTCTGATTATGGAACTGAAAGAAAATGGGAAGATCCGTGCTCTACGACTAAATGAAATCGTACTAGGATTGCGATTTTATTGCGCAAAGACAAAATAAACGTGCTGTAAGCCTATACTCTCTAAACTGAACGACAAAATGATTATATCCTGTAGTCAACTGTAATAGGAACATTAGCAAAATTTAAATAAAATGACACAAAAATCATAGTTTCAAGATAATTAAGTCCGTAGTAATACGAAAAACGATACAATCCTGGTCACGCAAACCGATTTGTAACATTAACCCTACCCTAACCTAGCCCTATTTATTTTTTTAACCCTAATTAAGAAAAGAGAAGTAATAGAAATTAAGAAAAGTTAAACGTTGAGAATTTAAAGGACGATTTTAGTAAATGTAAAGATGAAATTTAAGATACGAAAACTTTAATTAAAATTCTTCAGTTGCAAGTAAATCACTTCAAGGAAATAATTATTAACTACACTAAAACGAGACACTAATCGTAGATAGAGCACGGATCCATCAGACACGATTCCCAGAAGGCTGGACATGGACAAGGCTGAAGACACTGTAAATAGAGGAAAGAAAGAACTTAAAGTAACAGAATTGGCTTCAATTTAATGAGATTAGTATTTGGCCAGATGAACGTCTAGTAGTATAAAAGGACCTAAAGTTGCGAACCGCTGTTGTAACCCCTGAACTTTAATGACGCGAACGGTATAACCTACTTTGCCTAATGTAATGATTGATATTAGAATAGAAAATACTAAACTTACAAAAGTGATGATGAAGATGAATAGAATAAAAATAATCCTAATATTTAGCAAATGTTCAACAATAAAGATTTTAGAGGGTGAGGAAGACCAATAATCTTAGCATTCAAATATATAGTAAGAAATTTGCTGGTTCAAACAAGATAAAACTACAACAGCATTTTTGTGTTTTTGGTAAAGCCGGGGCACCGCCCTTTCCCGCCACCGTGCAGTGCTCCTCGTCAGCCAGACTCTGGACAGAGCTCCTCCAATATATTTAATCCTGATATGAGGGGAAGTATCTTTAATTCAAGTCAAAATGCAATATTTTTGTCAGTCAGTCTAGTCATACTTTACTAAGTATACAAAAGGACAAGAGGGTATATCCATCAAATCTAGGTTTGTTCCTGAACCTAGTGTATGGTTAGGTATTCCAAATGAAAACCTTTACATCAATGCATAAACTTAATTTGAGAATAATGTATTTCATTTTTGTATTTAATGATGTGGTAACTTTAGTTTTACTGTGATTTTAATATCAGGATTTCTTTTGAATTTACATTTACTGAGTTTAATGGAACAAATGAATTCACGACATCTAGATTTACTTGTTTACTAGAATTGTGAATCTAAGAAAATATATATTTGAAAACAAAAACCATTAATCTTCCATTATAAAGTCTGAAAGAATCTATTTCAAAATAAAAGAAAACGAAAATATGAAGAGAATTTACTGCAAACAAAACATAATTGAAACTTTTGCAGAATTTACTTTAAATTAATGGTAAATATTTATTTTCAACCTTCTACTAAAATGTAACTTCAATTTTGTATTTTAAAATTGTCAAACCTAGTTTCTTTGAACTAAGTAATAAGAAATGGTGAATCGAACTATACTTGTATAGTTTCTCATTCTTTATTTAGAGAAAACTATTAAGGCTTTGTCCTAGCTTGGCCTAGTAAGCTCAAATCCAACATCACTTTCATAAAAGTAACTTCTTTATTTATTACTTTTAACATTGCAAACTTTCTATGCAACTCCATATAAAATGTAAAAGGCTGGTAATAAACATTTGGTTAAATTATATCAAAACAATAAAAAGCTTTATACGAATAAAAGTTACGGAAATATAACTCTCTCTAATGCTTATAATTTCCACTGCTTGGCATTCGAGTATGGCCTTGAATCTAAATATGACATTAATTCTAAATCCGTTAAAAATGTTAGTTAGATAACTATTACTAAAATGTCATTAGTAAAATTTCTGATGAGAAAATATTCATAAAATGGAATTAAATATTTACTGAATTAGCTATAAAAGATGTATCAAAAGATTATTAAACTTTGCATTTCTGAATTTTGAATAATATTTAGTTGTAGGCAAAATATGTAGATGAACATAAAATACTGAATAAAAGTAGATATTACCTTTTCAAAACTGTAAATGTCTCCCTTCTGGTTGGAACATCGACGTCTCTGAATCAAACTGGAACTGCAGTACCTAAATAATCTAAAATAATAATATCCGTTCCTATCAGTAGTAGTATCCTTTCAAGATTCTCGAAGATCCGCCAAATTCCCGGAGTGTCCACCTAATATTATTGAAGCTTCGAATTCCCGGTAGGTACACCTAATATTCTTGAAGATCCATCGCATACCCGGAATGTCCACCTATATTGAAGATCCGTCGAATTCCCGGTAGGTACACCTAATTCTGATATCAATATCCTAAACAATCTGGCTACACTACTAACAAATTAACAATAATCTAAAATCACGCCTCAAATATCTGCAGGGTAAATCTAAGAACAATGTATCAACAAATTCGAACTATTTTTGAAACTATTTCTCACTAATAAAAATTGTACGATTTAAAATGGATGAGTGACCGCTGATGGATGGGTGACCGCTTCTCACGTCTGACTCGAACTAGCTTAAAAGTAGTACAAAAGTTCCGCAACAAGATAAATAATTTCTGGATATCGACATGTCGTGCTACTACACCACCGAATTTGCTATGGAGGAATAAGTGCGACTACATTGCTTACAAATTTACGAACTTACATTTTACATACTAGATTGAATGTAGGTCAATTTATCGCTCAAATTTACACTAACCTATTGAAATAACGTCATACCAAAACGTACCCTCCGACGCACAAAATCCTGAAACAATTATATAATAAACAACTATATCGCAGTCCCGTGACCTAACGAGAAACTATCCCGCAGAAGAAAGTGTAAATAGTTTAAACGAAATCGAACCTACGATCTAGCTCACGCACTATGAGTACCGAAGGCTCTAACCAAATGCACCTACGAGGCAAAGCGCGCAACGTACTACCTACCGTTCCGTACCCGCACGTCGTGGTTATAACTACCTACCGTTCCGTACTTTTATTTTCGTTCAATCAAAATATAATTTCTTAAAAATAGGTACACTTAAATCACAGCTTCACACAGATACAATAGAATAAAACGTATGGAAAATTCCTGAAAATGTACACATAAAATTTTCGTAGGTGGAACTCGCAATCCGAAGTAAAAATGTAGAATGTACACAGAGATAAGTTAAAACACATGAAAATGATGTAGAACCAGAATATCACAGATTTTATCCAACATACTACAAGAATCTAACTTATGAAAAATGTGAATTTCATTTACGTAGTTACAATGACTAGGAAACAATTATTTCAGACACGGCTTAGTACCGACACTCCCACTCATACGCTTTTTCTTACGTTACGCGATTACAAAACTTTATATTGCACTGTTATATTCTGTATCTACGAAATATAAGGAAAGATCTGACCAGATAAATAGCTGCAGACGCCATGGCACCACCAGCACCCGTCGCCTTCCCTGGAACCAAGAAGCCTCTTCCTAGTTGCGACCGTCGCTCCCGGCGCCTTTCCAAAAGTGAAAAAACCACATGTTTTTTTCAAGGAAGCGTCTGTGTAAACCGACAAAATTACGATTACCACGGAATACTTGAAAATCGCTAATGAATCAAAACTTTTATAATTCGTCGAGTAATAACCAATGGTAGCAATTCGTAGTTACAAAAATCATGACTTAACCAATAAAATTTCACACCTGTCACTGTCGCTCATAAGAGAACAAAAAGGGACGGCAACAATCTCAGCCAAGATTTTTCCAACGCTACCCTCCACGAATCAATAGCATTGGCTCCCGGATTCGAACCTGAAGACAGCCTAGGAGGCTAGCCCTAAAAGTATTCTAATTTGTGAACAGATGGCGCTTTTCCCATTTACTACAAAATTAAGGATTTTACGTAAAATACATGAGATATTAAGTCGAAAATTATTAAATTGATTATTTTTTGACTTCCCACTATTTATTTAATCAGAAGTTTGATCAAATTTCGCAACAATTCCGTATAGAATGTGCCAGCTCCATCCCATGAATTTTAGTGTGGCGCTGCATGTCGGAGAAAATATCAAATATATGATATGAACAACCATAGACCTTCCACGTAATACAATGAGTTTTTATCTTAGGGTCATTTTGTATTGCGATTCTATGTATTTACATGGAACAAGAAGTTTTATATTGTATGATCTTGACGGTCTAGTTAGTTCCTTTTTTCGCCACACTCAATACACCATAAACACGGAGAGGTACTGTAATCCTTTCAGACATTGATGAATGAACTTGTCAGTCATTTGATTTACATTATTTTTGTTTCGTTTTAATGTTAATGGTATTTGATGATTATTATAATTTGACAAATATTTAAACCGTATTTTATAATGGTCAATATTTAAATTATATGGATTAACAAACAATATTGTTAACAAAATAGCAAGTTTATTTCTGAATGCTATTGCTTCATATTTGAATAATCAAAATACTATATTCAAGTTTATTTTAATTTATGAACATGATCGTTATTTTTCGAACAATATTCAACTAATTATTAATCTGAAAGTATGTAAACTTTTGTTTACTTGCAGATTCTCTTCTCGCGGTGGTCATACAATTATCTGACCAATAAGAGCTCAGATGCGATATCGTCTGAAATGACGCGAAATTCAAAATGTCTCAAATTGATTTTGATGAATTATAATTTTACGAATAGATATTTTTATCAAATCAAGCTATTTATAAGAAATATTATATTTGTGGAGTGACGATGCGCTTAAACATGAAGGCGTATCGTTACATCCGACCCCCAATTTACTGGAGTTGACTTAAAACTTCAACGGAGGAAAATTCTCTTGACTCAAAATTGAGATCCACAAATATAATCAGTTAGAAAAATTTTCATTGACACTTTTCCCAGAATGTATTTTGTGTGGTGTGTATTTTAAACCAAAAGGTCAGCAAATAGTTACATGGATTGAATCCCCAAGCTTTAAACATTTAGTCATGAATTAAAATCTCCTTCCCAAGGGCAACAAGTCTCTGCCGAGGAACCGGAAGGCCAGTCGACCCTGTGATCTCATCTGTTCAGTCCAACCAATACTCTTTTATTGATTTGAAATTGAACCAATATACGAATGACCCTGGTCAAAGAATGAAAGTGTTGCATTTGATAGTTCCAGTCATTTAAATCCAACTGACAAAAGGTTCCACTCAAAAATCTCAACCCAAAATAAAAATTACTAACCTTTCGGAGAATGTAACAAATAAAACTGTTCCATACCAAACTCTTAACTCATCAGACGAATAATCAACTTATTTTGATGATTATTCGGACAAAATACAAAGCCAAGCAAAGGAACAGGCTTATTTGCAGTGTGCCTATTAGTTGGAGCGAATTATGAAATACAGATAAAACCTGTTAATGTTATATAACTGAATCAAAACATTGTATGATTCAAGTCATTGAATTTACCCCTAACACCAAATTTCATAAAACCTCATTATGTACCGTGTAGTGTGTCATGGTAAAAATGTCAATGAAAAGTATCCTAGACTATGATTCCATTATTTATCTATACTCTTCTCTCTGGCTTAAGTCTAATCTTTGATTTCAAAGACAGAGATTCGCCTTAGCTTATCTTTCATAATCATCACAATACAACCACTTATGATCATTCCACAATCGTCCCATACATTCTGCATAGACAAGTTAACAGAACTTTTGTCAGGATATCAAATGTTCATGATTTTTTTATTCAAAATCGACAATTTTCCTCATCTTAAATCAATTAAAAAATGCAAAAATTCCGAAAATAACCAAACTGTTACGCTGAAAGTATTTATCACAAAAGTTCCTAGTTCCATTTGTATGAAATACGGATTTTTTTGACTGTTAAGTCGCAAATATATATATCACAGAATCCCCAAGTTCAACCCTTACACTTTTAACCGACAATTTCATAGCATCTTTTCAATAGTCAAGCTTAAATAAATAATGGGAAGTATCATTTAAATTACACTATCAAAATATTTACTATTTCCTCAATTTTATAAAAAGAAATTATTGCACATCCTTCCAAAAGTGAATTTGTGTTGTGTGTGTGTGTGTAATGTGACTAAAAATGTTAACAGCCATGACTCTAATTTGAAATCTGAAATCTTTGATTACCTCAAGTTAATGAACAACAATGTATCTCGCAGGATTAAATCACACCGTGTGCAAGGCGCTGAGGTTGTGCTAAGCCTCAACGTACTAGAAGAGTAGTACTTATACAATCCACATCAATACTCGTCTTTATTCTGCATTGGAATGGTGATCGTTAGATAAGATGATACCCCTACATTACACAATGCAGATACCCTATATGCTTGATATCTTGCCGGGCATATTGATCAAGGTAATCTCTTCAAATCCCAATTCGAAGTTATTTCGTTAACACCTTAGCTTGATGTAAGTGTGGGGAAAAGCATTAGCCTCATAGCATCAGCCTGAGAACTGCGTGTGAGTAGAAAAATATATGAAACACCTGTTAAACACAGAAATGACTGCTGTCCTAAACCTAGCTTCTAGTTTTCATATAAATTTCGTTGTTGTGTGGTGTAGTTTTTAGAAGGACACACAATAACTTGTAGTCAAAGTAGGTAAGCTATGATATTTACCAGAGCCCTGCTTACATCTCCTTTCAAACTTATTAATAATATAAATATTTAATAAACATAAATAATAATAATACATAAATTATCATAATACGTTCATCAATCTTTCAATCCCCTTTTATTGGCCACCTTACTCTGATCTGCGCCACTCAAATAAACATCACAGCCACCTCTACTTGACCACTGATAAACAAAATTAGAATTATTGAAATGCATATGATAAATTGTGTTTTTTTTTTCTTTTGCATTCTTATTGGAAATATCCATCCGTTCTCAAATCAAAATACGTACTTTAAAATTCGCAAATGATAACTCCAAAACTTATCAACTAAAACACTTAGGGTTAGTGGAATTAAACATTTATAACACAGAAATTACGCCAATCGCTATTTGCCTTTACGTTGCCTTTTCTAAAATAAAGGAATATGAAAATATTTACGCCGCAACTTTTACTCTTTCTAAAATAATAAACTTATCATGAAAATTATTGAATGAAGCAACGTATCTTTTACGCTATTGCACTTATACTAGGTATTATTTTAAAACTAAGTTAGTACTTATGAACTAAGGACAAACACGTTTGTAGCAAGCAGTGTGGCGCCCAAGACAAAGGAATGTAGAGAAATCCTGAAGGTTTGGAGAAACCTAAAACAGATTAACCCGCTCCGAACCATGAGACCCCAGCACTCTTGCCCAAATATTTTTTCTTTTTCTAACTACTATTACGCTTACGCTTGTATTACGCTAATGTCAAGATATAACCGTTTCAGTGGTCTACTAACTGCTTCCGTGGTCTAGTAACTGCTTCCGTGGTCTAGTGGTCTGAGCCATGGGCTCTCGATCCAGAGGTCCTCGGTTTGATTCTCAGGGGAGAATGACTTTGTGTTATTGTTTCTAGTTTGGTTAGAACATTGCAGACTGAATCACTTGATTGTCCGAGAACATAAAGGATTCCGTGCTTCGGAGGGCACGTTAAGCCGACGGTCCCGATCGCTATCATAGATAGTGGTTGTAACACAATCCATGTCAGAGGTCTTTTAGCTGTGCTATAAGGCGGTTTAAAACTCTGACACCAGGGTTCATCGGGTCGATCGACTTGATACCCATACGACAGAAAAAGAAGTTTTCGAGTAGTGTCGCGCTCGCTTCGCTCGCGTCATGTTAATGGTTTAGTTTTATTACGTCGCGTTCGATTCGCTTGCGTAACATATTGTTTTAATTTTCGTGTTGTATCACTTTGCTCGTGTTCTATCACTTTGCTCGTGAATGCTCGCTTTTTCAAGTGTCCTCTGTGTTTCACTAAAATGTCTGGTTTTTTTTTTTTAGGATTTTAGGCTGTCAAGATTTTACGCAATCGCTTATTATGTTTATCACAAAATTTTACGCTGTACTTTATGTAAAGAAAGACTGTTATCAAATTAATTACGCGCAAAAATGCCTTAGAAACTAAACCTTCTAAACCCATTACTTAATTCAAACATGAGAAATAATTATGTTTGTTGATGAAGAAATCTGAAAATAATTTATTTATTAAAATAGGTACACAAATAAAATAGTTAAAATATTAAAATCCTGGAAATTCAAAACCGATAAATCCTTCTATAAACAACGATGTATTTTTCCTGAAATAGCTTAGAAATAAAAAAATATGTCCTAAACAACACTAACTCTAAACACTCGACTATCTGAAACACGTAACAGAAAGACATGAAGAAATAAACCAGCTCCAGAAAATCTCATCGTACGTTTACGAATGAGCTCTGCCAAATCCGCTACAATTGTCTAAGAAAATAATTGGATGACTCAAAAAATATATGAAAGTAAAGAAAATGTGAACTTTTTTTTTTTAATATAATTTTAAGGAATGCAAAGCCCAATTAATTGTACATCTACTACTATTATAACTAAATGATTTGTTAATTTTGGTTGGTTTTATTGGCACTGGAAATAACGTAATCAAAAATTTATTTGATTTAAGCTAATTCAAATAACCTTAGATAAGTTAATTGCGTCATGAAAGAATGAAATATAAATATTCAGCTAAATTATCGAAGTTGCATAGAAAGTAAATATACGTTTTAAAAATTTAGGATAAAAATAATACAATAGTAAATAAACAAAATAACTAATTAATTGTAAAAATTTACAACAGAAACCAGAAATAACTCATAAGTTTTAAATATTGACAAAAGGAAACCCAAAATAAAGCATAACAACCGGAAACAATTGTTTTGATTAAATGTTATCTACTAACGATTCAGAAAAACTAATTGTAATTTTACGTTATTGAATTGACTTATTTGTTTGTTGCCTTGTAAAATTTTAAAATATAGCCTAATTTTGACACAAGCAACACTAAATTTCTTAAATAACCATACAATAACCATGAGAAGTATGATGTTGTTGAATTAAATAGACGTATACGATTAAATTTCAAATTGAAACATCGCGTTTGTGTACTTTTGGTACTCAACTATCTTTAATGATATCTAAAATATTCAAAAGGACTAAGAATGTTCTAAGAAATCTAGGCTTGACATCGTTTTGTTTATTAAAGTAGAAGGTTACTGTTTTAAAATTACACATTTAAGAACACTAGCTTATTTTCATGGAAGTGTGTTAAGACTTGAATTTACTTTTATAACATAACGACTCCCATAATCTACTTACGACCCCCAAAGTTTACTAACGACCCCCAATTTATTAGACATATTGTCTGTAGGAAATTTTTCAAAATGTTTTGGTGTGTTAGTTTAAATGGCAGTGTAAAACAATAAAATCATGATTATTAAGGCAATGTAAACAAGTTAATTAAAAAAAATCTAAACAATCCGCATGAAAAGTTTACAACCCTGGAAAAATATCAAGAAAACATTAAATTCATATCACCAAATTCGCTAAAATACCATTCTTGTCACTCCGTTTTCACGAACAACAATTTGTGGTTACAAAAATAACCACGTAAAAGTAAAAGTGAAACCAATTCCGCAGCAAGTCAAAATTCTGATTATGGAACTGAAAGAAAATGGGAAGATCCGTGCTCTACGACTAAATGAAATCGTACTAGGATTGCGATTTTATTGCGCAAAGACAAAATAAACGTGCTGTAAGCCTATACTCTCTAAACTGAACGACAAAATGATTATATCCTGTAGTCAACTGTAATAGGAACATTAGCAAAATTTAAATAAAATGACACAAAAATCATAGTTTCAAGATAATTAAGTCCGTAGTAATACGAAAAACGATACAATCCTGGTCACGCAAACCGATTTGTAACATTAACCCTACCCTAACCTAGCCCTATTTATTTTTTTAACCCTAATTAAGAAAAGAGAAGTAATAGAAATTAAGAAAAGTTAAACGTTGAGAATTTAAAGGACGATTTTAGTAAATGTAAAGATGAAATTTAAGATACGAAAACTTTAATTAAAATTCTTCAGTTGCAAGTAAATCACTTCAAGGAAATAATTATTAACTACACTAAAACGAGACACTAATCGTAGATAGAGCACGGATCCATCAGACACGATTCCCAGAAGGCTGGACATGGACAAGGCTGAAGACACTGTAAATAGAGGAAAGAAAGAACTTAAAGTAACAGAATTGGCTTCAATTTAATGAGATTAGTATTTGGCCAGATGAACGTCTAGTAGTATAAAAGGACCTAAAGTTGCGAACCGCTGTTGTAACCCCTGAACTTTAATGACGCGAACGGTATAACCTACTTTGCCTAATGTAATGATTGATATTAGAATAGAAAATACTAAACTTACAAAAGTGATGATGAAGATGAATAGAATAAAAATAATCCTAATATTTAGCAAATGTTCAACAATAAAGATTTTAGAGGGTGAGGAAGACCAATAATCTTAGCATTCAAATATATAGTAAGAAATTTGCTGGTTCAAACAAGATAAAACTACAACAGCATTTTTGTGTTTTTGGTAAAGCCGGGGCACCGCCCTTTCCCGCCACCGTGCAGTGCTCCTCGTCAGCCAGACTCTGGACAGAGCTCCTCCAATATATTTAATCCTGATATGAGGGGAAGTATCTTTAATTCAAGTCAAAATGCAATATTTTTGTCAGTCAGTCTAGTCATACTTTACTAAGTATACAAAAGGACAAGAGGGTATATCCATCAAATCTAGGTTTGTTCCTGAACCTAGTGTATGGTTAGGTATTCCAAATGAAAACCTTTACATCAATGCATAAACTTAATTTGAGAATAATGTATTTCATTTTTGTATTTAATGATGTGGTAACTTTAGTTTTACTGTGATTTTAATATCAGGATTTCTTTTGAATTTACATTTACTGAGTTTAATGGAACAAATGAATTCACGACATCTAGATTTACTTGTTTACTAGAATTGTGAATCTAAGAAAATATATATTTGAAAACAAAAACCATTAATCTTCCATTATAAAGTCTGAAAGAATCTATTTCAAAATAAAAGAAAACGAAAATATGAAGAGAATTTACTGCAAACAAAACATAATTGAAACTTTTGCAGAATTTACTTTAAATTAATGGTAAATATTTATTTTCAACCTTCTACTAAAATGTAACTTCAATTTTGTATTTTAAAATTGTCAAACCTAGTTTCTTTGAACTAAGTAATAAGAAATGGTGAATCGAACTATACTTGTATAGTTTCTCATTCTTTATTTAGAGAAAACTATTAAGGCTTTGTCCTAGCTTGGCCTAGTAAGCTCAAATCCAACATCACTTTCATAAAAGTAACTTCTTTATTTATTACTTTTAACATTGCAAACTTTCTATGCAACTCCATATAAAATGTAAAAGGCTGGTAATAAACATTTGGTTAAATTATATCAAAACAATAAAAAGCTTTATACGAATAAAAGTTACGGAAATATAACTCTCTCTAATGCTTATAATTTCCACTGCTTGGCATTCGAGTATGGCCTTGAATCTAAATATGACATTAATTCTAAATCCGTTAAAAATGTTAGTTAGATAACTATTACTAAAATGTCATTAGTAAAATTTCTGATGAGAAAATATTCATAAAATGGAATTAAATATTTACTGAATTAGCTATAAAAGATGTATCAAAAGATTATTAAACTTTGCATTTCTGAATTTTGAATAATATTTAGTTGTAGGCAAAATATGTAGATGAACATAAAATACTGAATAAAAGTAGATATTACCTTTTCAAAACTGTAAATGTCTCCCTTCTGGTTGGAACATCGACGTCTCTGAATCAAACTGGAACTGCAGTACCTAAATAATCTAAAATAATAATATCCGTTCCTATCAGTAGTAGTATCCTTTCAAGATTCTCGAAGATCCGCCAAATTCCCGGAGTGTCCACCTAATATTATTGAAGCTTCGAATTCCCGGTAGGTACACCTAATATTCTTGAAGATCCATCGCATACCCGGAATGTCCACCTATATTGAAGATCCGTCGAATTCCCGGTAGGTACACCTAATTCTGATATCAATATCCTAAACAATCTGGCTACACTACTAACAAATTAACAATAATCTAAAATCACGCCTCAAATATCTGCAGGGTAAATCTAAGAACAATGTATCAACAAATTCGAACTATTTTTGAAACTATTTCTCACTAATAAAAATTGTACGATTTAAAATGGATGAGTGACCGCTGATGGATGGGTGACCGCTTCTCACGTCTGACTCGAACTAGCTTAAAAGTAGTACAAAAGTTCCGCAACAAGATAAATAATTTCTGGATATCGACATGTCGTGCTACTACACCACCGAATTTGCTATGGAGGAATAAGTGCGACTACATTGCTTACAAATTTACGAACTTACATTTTACATACTAGATTGAATGTAGGTCAATTTATCGCTCAAATTTACACTAACCTATTGAAATAACGTCATACCAAAACGTACCCTCCGACGCACAAAATCCTGAAACAATTATATAATAAACAACTATATCGCAGTCCCGTGACCTAACGAGAAACTATCCCGCAGAAGAAAGTGTAAATAGTTTAAACGAAATCGAACCTACGATCTAGCTCACGCACTATGAGTACCGAAGGCTCTAACCAAATGCACCTACGAGGCAAAGCGCGCAACGTACTACCTACCGTTCCGTACCCGCACGTCGTGGTTATAACTACCTACCGTTCCGTACTTTTATTTTCGTTCAATCAAAATATAATTTCTTAAAAATAGGTACACTTAAATCACAGCTTCACACAGATACAATAGAATAAAACGTATGGAAAATTCCTGAAAATGTACACATAAAATTTTCGTAGGTGGAACTCGCAATCCGAAGTAAAAATGTAGAATGTACACAGAGATAAGTTAAAACACATGAAAATGATGTAGAACCAGAATATCACAGATTTTATCCAACATACTACAAGAATCTAACTTATGAAAAATGTGAATTTCATTTACGTAGTTACAATGACTAGGAAACAATTATTTCAGACACGGCTTAGTACCGACACTCCCACTCATACGCTTTTTCTTACGTTACGCGATTACAAAACTTTATATTGCACTGTTATATTCTGTATCTACGAAATATAAGGAAAGATCTGACCAGATAAATAGCTGCAGACGCCATGGCACCACCAGCACCCGTCGCCTTCCCTGGAACCAAGAAGCCTCTTCCTAGTTGCGACCGTCGCTCCCGGCGCCTTTCCAAAAGTGAAAAAACCACATGTTTTTTTCAAGGAAGCGTCTGTGTAAACCGACAAAATTACGATTACCACGGAATACTTGAAAATCGCTAATGAATCAAAACTTTTATAATTCGTCGAGTAATAACCAATGGTAGCAATTCGTAGTTACAAAAATCATGACTTAACCAATAAAATTTCACACCTGTCACTGTCGCTCATAAGAGAACAAAAAGGGACGGCAACAATCTCAGCCAAGATTTTTCCAACGCTACCCTCCACGAATCAATAGCATTGGCTCCCGGATTCGAACCTGAAGACAGCCTAGGAGGCTAGCCCTAAAAGTATTCTAATTTGTGAACAGATGGCGCTTTTCCCATTTACTACAAAATTAAGGATTTTACGTAAAATACATGAGATATTAAGTCGAAAATTATTAAATTGATTATTTTTTGACTTCCCACTATTTATTTAATCAGAAGTTTGATCAAATTTCGCAACAATTCCGTATAGAATGTGCCAGCTCCATCCCATGAATTTTAGTGTGGCGCTGCATGTCGGAGAAAATATCAAATATATGATATGAACAACCATAGACCTTCCACGTAATACAATGAGTTTTTATCTTAGGGTCATTTTGTATTGCGATTCTATGTATTTACATGGAACAAGAAGTTTTATATTGTATGATCTTGACGGTCTAGTTAGTTCCTTTTTTCGCCACACTCAATACACCATAAACACGGAGAGGTACTGTAATCCTTTCAGACATTGATGAATGAACTTGTCAGTCATTTGATTTACATTATTTTTGTTTCGTTTTAATGTTAATGGTATTTGATGATTATTATAATTTGACAAATATTTAAACCGTATTTTATAATGGTCAATATTTAAATTATATGGATTAACAAACAATATTGTTAACAAAATAGCAAGTTTATTTCTGAATGCTATTGCTTCATATTTGAATAATCAAAATACTATATTCAAGTTTATTTTAATTTATGAACATGATCGTTATTTTTCGAACAATATTCAACTAATTATTAATCTGAAAGTATGTAAACTTTTGTTTACTTGCAGATTCTCTTCTCGCGGTGGTCATACAATTATCTGACCAATAAGAGCTCAGATGCGATATCGTCTGAAATGACGCGAAATTCAAAATGTCTCAAATTGATTTTGATGAATTATAATTTTACGAATAGATATTTTTATCAAATCAAGCTATTTATAAGAAATATTATATTTGTGGAGTGACGATGCGCTTAAACATGAAGGCGTATCGTTACAGACTCTATGTTTGCATGCCAAATAATTTGGTTAAATGTGTGATACTGACATTTTATATGATTTTGTGACATCTATGTATATTCGAACCACATTTAAAGCATATAAAGAATTCATTCATTCATTCATAAAGAAATAGTACAGTAGTGGGTCAAAGATATAGTGGTACCTAGAGACTTGTGTTCAAATACTGTCAATTTAGTAGAAGTGTAGTAGAAAGCAATGTCTTGAGTCTGGAGCGATCAAAATGATGCTACCCCATTTTTGCGCTCTTCTGTGCTCTATAGCTCTGCCAGTAAAGGGTCGTTAGCGCGGCGGTCGTATATCGCCGGCTAGCCGCGAATATTGGCCGCACTAACAATGTGCGTCTTTATAAGTTTTTAACGAGCTCGGCCGGTAAATTATGTGCGGGCAGTGGGTCTCGTTATCTCGCTAACGGCGCACTAGCGGAAGCTTAATGTAGCGAGAGCTTTATTGTAGCCACTTACGGCTGCAGCGGACCAGTCGTGTACGATCCAATTGGCGGGAACTGTTAGCTTTATGGAGTTTAGACCTTATTACCTATGAAATCTTTACGCAGCTGTTATGGAATAATAAAGCTCGCATAATAATTCGGTTTAAAATGTAATTACCTAAACATTTAAATGTCTACGAGATAATATTCTATAAGTCTACGATTTTATCGTATCCATAATGCAATAACCTACATCTACCTGTTACTGTCCTATATTTATTTTAATAATTCAAATTTTATTTTAAAAACTATTGGCTATTACAATGTTTAACCAAATTTTTATTTTTATGAGAGACTCTACATTGCATCTAAAATAATTAATTAATAATATTTTTTTGACAATTATCTGAATTGATGAATTAATACCTAGATTCCAGTATAATACAAAAATACAAGACGTCTCGTAAACTCATAGGCTCGTACTTATAAAGCGATCCCAAGTTTGAGAGCAATATTAAGTAAGGATTTGAGAGGCCATTTCATACTGATATGACATTTTCTGATACGGATTCAAACTCGCTGTCAATCTCAAGTGCTGTTAATTAATACGGGCCAAAAGTCCACAATTTTATGGCCCGAGTAGGAGCTAAAAGCTATTACATAATGGTAAGGGCGATAACGAGATGTCCGCACAGAGAGCTACCCAATAGCGTTGTGAACTATGTCGCTGGCTTCAGCTGTACCTGATTTGTATTTCAAAAGAAAAATAACTGCGTGGCATAGTAGTAATTTTCTTTAAAAAAAAGAACGCATCATAATAGTTGATAAAAAAAGGTACCGATATAGATGTATTCAATTCTCACCTAGTCCGGTTCAAACGCTCTGTTGTTCAAGTTCCACACTGTTCAAATTCATAATTCATAATCATGGCTGTCAAGATAATCATTTAATTTTCAACTAACCCTAAGTTAAAATAATCTATAATATAAGTATAATATTGATTAAATTCCGTCCAGTTATTATTTATTGTATAAAGATGACAAATTAGAGAAACGGCAAGAAACACGTCACTTTATTTGCGATATAGGACAGTAAAAACTAGTGCGACATGCGAAATGCAATTCATGTTTTATGGATCATAATATAAGAACTTAAAACTAACTTTGTAATCGCTCTTTAATTCAATTAAAATGAATTATTTCCTGGATCAGAAATAATTCTCACGCTGCAAATGAAAAGTGTTTAAAATACATCTCTTTTGACTGAGAATGAAATAAGTCGAGCAGGTAGCACGATTAAATTTATAGCGTTTCAAGTAAAAAATAATTATCTAATGGAAAATCTATGTACTGATCCAATAAGAGATGATTTTATATTTGCGATCTAGTTAGTACCTAGGTATTACTTATTAATATTTTTATGATTATACATGTAGGCGGTCGCTGTAACCATTCATTTCACCGTATTATCATTGTAATATGCCTTATGCCAGACTTTAGCTCTACAAAATGAAAATTGCCTAGATGTATCTGAGCAGGTAGAAAAGTACACGAGCGAATTTATAGCGTGCATGACCCGGGGTAGCTTCTCAAACCGTTCCGAGTAAAGAATAGTCGCGTAATGGAAAATCCATGTGCTGATCCAATCTGCCGCGAAGCTTTTAGGCCGAGCGGCCGAGCTTCGTTTTTCACTTAGCCGGCGTGCGCGCAATTACCAACCCGCACGTAATGCAACGACCACTCCATTGCCATTTTACCTTTTTTTTTCTTCATGAAAATGGCTTTTTAAAAGCGCAAAATATTATCAACACATTTCGATATTTTCGATGAATGTTAAGTAATTTAACTATTTAAGGTCGCGCCGAACTGGATTGGAGGAATGTATGACATTAAAAGTGAAATGTCTGCACTTATTTTAATTTGTTTGAGTTTCTTAATGGCTCGACAGTAAAGTGTAATTAAGGTTTAATAAATGTTAATAAAATTGGTCATTAATTAGTGGTGATTATAGGTAGGCATAGTTGTTACGGTAGTGCAGTGGGTTTGCGTACTGAAAGGGCGAGGCTACGTGGTGGCCGGATCACGGACTCGGCTAAACACAAATCAACACCGATTCTCCATTTGTTAGACACGGGAATGTAATTATGGCCGGAACACTTGGAGAGGGAGGGGGTTCCCTGCGCGAGCCTCCACGTCATTCAAGCTTTTAGTTCGCTGCTCGACAACGATTGTTACTTTGGAATCGTAATGTACATTTTCTGAAATCATCCCTATTTCCAGCCCTTTGCTCGATTTAGCAGCGCGCACGAGACGCGCTAATTTCGCGGCAATATCGCTTAAATTGGAGTTATTTCCGCGCTTTCTTTTCCAAGTTACAAGATGCATAATGTACAGTTTTCTCGTGCTAGTTTCCAATAACGATTAGAGTTGGGCGTGAAATTAAAAAGTAGGGGTATAGCGTGAGCTCGGGGCTCGGGGGCGCCGACGTCGGCGGTGCGGGGCGCGCGGGGCGGGGCCGGGGGCTGCCGGCCCGGTGCCGTGACACGAGTTAAACTAAATTAATAAACTTGCAGCAGTCTCAGGCTTTATTAAAAAACACTCATTAAAGCAGAGGAAAAGTAGGTGAAGTCGCCGGCGGGGACAGCGCCGCTAATTGCGCCGCCTTTATTGCTTAAATAAAGTTTTAGTGGGGGAACACAAGTTTTAATTAAAAATGTGAGAATAGTTTTTAATAAAGGACGGGCTCGGTGCGCGTATATTGCGAAACTTTGAGGCGATACGCTTAGCTTACAGGAAGTCCGGTAATATTGCGTCTTGCGGCGGCAGGCGGCGCCGCTCGCAACGCAGCCCAGCACTCCCGCGCCGCCCAGCCATATTACCTACTTGCGTGCTCTTTCCACATTCTGTTATATTTTGCATTATTTCACACAATCGCTTTTCAAATTACCGTCCCTAAAGAATAATGTCACTCGGCGGTAGAAACAACGACATTTTGATTCGACTTTTTGTCACCCATGCCACTTTCCCTGTCAATATAAAATGACAAATGGCAGGAGCACCGAGAGAAACTAATAATGCTCGTGATTTACGCCCGCCCTTGTTATTACGACTCATGTGAAATGTAATTTCGGCATACTGTGTGTAGAAGGCACGCACACAGGCGGCGGGCGAGTGTGCAATACGTTTAATAAAGGAGGGACGCGGAGTAAATCCTTCAATTTCGCCGGCACACAACGGCGTATTCTCGTTAACCGTGGCAATAAGTTAAACGGGCGGGCCGGCCGCCGGCCGTCGCTCGGGCACCAACTCGGGCCGCGCGGCCGCCCGCCAGCTCCCGCCGCCGTCGACCACACCACCGCTTCAGGAAATTAAAAAAGGTCTTGAGCCACTATGTCGAACCGCTTTCCCCACCACGTGCTCCTCGCAATAACTCACCGAACCCACTAATTATATTCGCATTTCACTCGGAAGGGATAATAAAAGCCTCACTAATAATGCATGCTTACCTTTTTGCTGATGCGCGTGAGTAGGCAATTTGCATTTATTTTACATTTGTAAGTAATTACGGGTGTTCTTTAACCGGCTATTTAAAGTTCCATTGCGGACAAAGCGACGGAGGCTGCTCTTACTGCGCAGGCTTTGAATGTCAATCACATTGGACACAGTTCTCCAGGGCCCGCAATAGCTTTCCATTATTTACTGCCGTATTCGCAGTTCGCTTCCACTTTATTGCGTGTATTCATGTAGATATTTAGTGTCATTTCACACTACACACTTTAAAATTTAACTACCATTAACCTTTAATAAAATAATAATTTGGCATGTAATTGATACTTGCCTATAATTTTCAAATCGATTACACATTAAGGCGATTCGAAGAGAAAAATGTCCGGAAGGGTGCCGCATCGGCACGCCGCCTCCAGTGTGCAAACAGCTTTACGTGTTTAAATCTTCCCGAGATAAACTCGTAAAAAACGACTCTATTAAACAAGATACACTGTTATTGAATTGCTGCACTTCATTTGAAATTCTAACAGAATACTAGCGGATAAATTTGAATTATGCATATTAATAAAACTAGGCAGTCATTAATGCACTGTAATTGCAATGAGATTACTGAATACTAATTCAAATTTAAATTAATATGCAATCGGATTATGTATACTATGTAATTAATATTTTAATGGTTCAATTAAACGCTGCAAGCGCTGGACTTTAATCAAAGTTAGTTCATTTGGAAGCACAGCGCGGAGTTAGGAGGCTTGCGAACTAGCGGGCGTGTGTGCCGGCGGGACGCCGCCGTGCAGCCGACGCGCCGCCGCCGCCCGCCGCATGACAGTGTAACACCCCCCGTACAAAGAATACACACGTTCCCGCCGCGGACTGGGCTGCACTCCTAATTAGATGTTCGATGAAAGTGTAATCAGACGTCGGCCGGAACCGGGACGTAATTAAACGGCGCAGGCGAAGAGTGATTTATTAATAGAAAAGCTCGGTCCGTAATGAAATACTGGCGGACAATGGCGGTGAGGGCGGGCGGCTGTGGAAATTAAATTCTCAACGTCGGTGCCGGACACACTTGCCGTTTCTTTGCGGGTCGGCGGTGGTCCGGTGGTCGCCCGTAGCTTGCTTAATAATTTACGCAGTGGACCACCTTCGCCACGTTCGGCCGTCTCCTATTAGGGAGGACGTATGGAGGAGTATAAATTTGTCGGCGAGGGAATGTAAAGAAGATTGGTTTCCTAGTGGAGCGGGGAGGAAGGGGTGGAATTGAATTTAGGCCGGAACCCACTGCCGAGTAGTATTTGCGATATTTCTTACCTGAAGCGGCGCGGGACGTGACGCTCTTCCCGATTACTTTTATTTTCGATTATACGTAAATTGTTTTTAAGTATGAACTTTTGTTTTTATAATGTAGAGTCGTAATTTCATCAAAAATAACCGCTGCGTGCTATGTTTTGTATATCTATTTTGTATCTTACTAGTTTCTGTTTATCAGTCGTAGACGCAATAAAATTTTAAACGTATAATGTAGGTAGATAGTAGAGTCTTGCTCGCTTTAGTGGCTCTACATAAAACAAAACGGCAAAGTAGGTACTCAAATTGTATAATAAAAAAAAACTTTTACCAGCACTAATTGTAATTGAAGTCAGAGATTTTACTTAAAGTGGAGCAAAAAAGACGGAGCCGACTAAAAGCTTCGCAATACGACTCAAGACAACCAGTCACAGAAGTCTAAAAGTGTTTCTACGAAACAAGCTAAACTTCAGAATTTACTTCGAACACTTAATAACACTTAAAAGCTGTTGTCGGAGTATACTTTTTCAATTAGAGTATTAAAGTGTTCCGACCCCGTCATTATATTAGTGTTGTTCCATTCCACCCCGTGGCGTCGGGGGTTCGGCCGGCCGCCGCCGCCGAGCGAGCTGCGAGCAACACACGCCACTCCGCCGCGACGCTTCGTACAGAACGCTCGTGTCGCTGTAGCTGCCTCTACCACAAACTTTACTCGAGATCGTACACTCGTCGACTGACATCAGAAAAACATCTTAATTTGCCGTCTCGCGTGACAAATCGGACGAAACGTGCGGACGTGTGACGGACGCGCCGGTCTTCGGACGGAAGCAGTTTTTGCAAAGTGACAATTTTGAAAGTGGACAACTATTTGATTTGTGCTCATCGACTTTGGTGTGGATTTGTTGACGAATTTCCTTAAAGTGACTATTGTACTGTGTTGACTACATTGCGCGGAAGCTTTACATCGAGGTTTGTATGATAATTTGATAACTTACTTAGCAACGTAGTATTTAATTAAAGTATTGGACGAGAAAATAATGATCCTGATTCTTATCTGTTAATATCATCCAAGATAACAAAGACTGGGTACATCTGATATTAAAAACAGTCTTATTGTCTCTTTTATGGAAACATTAGAATACAATAAAATTAAAATTGTTTTCTGAACTAAAGCGGGAAAAACTATAGTTAATTTAATTAACCGCATGACTTAAGTTTCACAAAACAATTAGATTGTTTACAGAATTTGTATAAACTTTAAATATTTTCTCGTTTTAGCTGATGGAAGTATATTTAAATTGTTTCGAAAACAATTATAGGAAGAATTTCTTTTGTTTTCAAAAATTCTTGGTTCTATTTGTTTAGTTACGTTTTGTTATAATAATAGTTATTGAATGATGACCGTGAGGTTACGTAATTACTTGTGGAGTTTAAGTTTGTTTGTTTTGTCACGTCACGTGGGATCGTGATAGCCACGGTGGGGACGTGACACGGAGGTAAACATTGATAAAGGGTCTTAATGGCTATTAACAGCTGTAATTATAATATTATAAACCTGTCAAAGTTATATTACGATCAATTATTGATGTATTTAAATAACTTAGATGTCTTGCAAAGTATTTCTTAAAAGATCTGTAACTTATTTACTAAAGTGAATTGAATATTATAAAATTAACATGAATGTTATAATTATAATATTTACAGAATCAGATTCAAATGTACCTACTTACCTACTTTATAATTATTAATTAAATAATAATTTACTAAACTATTAGTCTTTCGTAATATAAATCTACTCTTTGTTACTTAAAATATTAAAGCACCCAAAAGGTGTTTTTGTAATTAAAGATTTTTGTAACTGATATTATTTTGTTGGCACAATAGAATTACCCAGATTACTTTTATATCTGGAGATCTTAAATCAAGTTTTAATTAAGTAAGCAATCCGCCTCTGGCCGGATTTGCTCGTGCAGGATCGTACTCAGGTACAGATTATTGTAAGTTAGTAATTTCCTTTTCATAATAGAAGCATTAACGTGTTGCATATTTATGAAAGCAAAGATAAAATATGCAGGGCCGACCATATTTCTTAATAAGTGCTTTATTATAAGAAGTATATAGTTCGTATAATAATAATTAGAATGTTTTAGATATTTTTAAACTGTTCCTATTTTCTTAACTATTACACCTTCTATACAGTTAAAATTATATATTTGCTATTTGCCGATTAGTTATAATAAAAACAAAATATAAAAATATGATATTTTTTTATAATAATAAGGTATAAGTAATAAAAAAAACTCGCTATATATAAAGAAACTTTAAAAACAACGTACCTACTCGTACGTAATTTGATTTGAATACAAGTAATACGATCTCCAATGCATCATTCGTGTTATTGTTTTACATCAGAACTATTTGCACTTGCAACACTAAAATGCTTTGAAAGCATTTCAGTGTAACATACACTCCTTCTAACAATAGGGAACTACAGAGAAATGCTATTACTATATTATAGAACACCTACATTTTCTCTACATTTTTAAAATACTATTTAGCGAACAAAAGGGTGAATAATCTTTTTAGGTGCGGATTGATCTAATTACCTAATTAATTACATCATCAGCACCTAATCGCATCACATTGAGTTTTCCTGTAGGAAAGGGGTAAAACAAAATTACTCAAAATAGACAATGGTATCATAATTATCAAGCATAATGGCTTAGATACTTATTTTTGGATTAATATAAATTTTGATAAGGAATAGTTAACTCTATCGACTAGAATCATACAAAAAGAATAAAAATAGAAGAGTTTGCTATAAGGGCCTTGCCACACCGTACGTGTACGTGGATAATGCGGGATTAGGCAGCGTCGCATGCGGCCCCACGCCAGCATGCCGCGTCTAGCCTCTCCGCTTGTTTTAATTATTGTGTCTTAATTACGAAGCTCCCTAGAGGACGCCCAGCAACAAACCATGGATCATATTTGAGTCTGAACTAAAAGAACAAAGATGTAGAGCCATAAAAGCCGAGCTACACTGTACGTGTATGTGGATAATGCGGGATTCGACAGTGTCGCATGCCCTTTCCGCTTGTTTTAATTATTGTGTTTTAATTACAAAGCGCCTCTAGACGACCACCGCCCAGTGACGGCCCAAGGGTCATAA
This sequence comes from Scrobipalpa atriplicella, assembly GCA_029255725.1. NCBI lineage: Eukaryota > Metazoa > Arthropoda > Insecta > Lepidoptera > Gelechiidae > Scrobipalpa > Scrobipalpa atriplicella. Next base: position 6,365 of record JARACY010000485.1, on the reverse strand, counting down.
GCTAAACTAAAAAGAACAAGATGTAGGCCCGTATTTATAATCAGCTCTCAAGAGTGACAGCGAGTTTAAGTTCGTATCAGAAATGTCATTTCAGTACAAAACGGCCTGTCAAACCCATACTTAATATTGCTCTCAATCTTGAGATCGCTTCATAAATACGGGGCCGTAGAGTCAAGAGTCGAGCTACACCGTACATGTATGCGGATAATGCGGGATTAGGCAGCGTCACATGCGGCCCCACGCCCGCATGCCGCGTCTAGCCCTCTTCGCTTGTTTTAATTATTGTGTCTTAATTACAAAGCGCCTCTAGACGACCGCCCAGCGACGGCTCAAGGGTCATATTCTACGCCTTTTACGTGTATACACGAGATATATAATTCGGCTTGGAATATTTAAGTTTGCCAACTTGAAAACTTGCTATCAAATATTAGATTTTTTTAATAGTTATTGAAATGATATTCAAAGATCGTTTAATGAGCTATTTTGCACGATAATTTTTGTTTAAACCATTGGAATCACACTATAAAAAGTAGATTATAAGGAGACCGGCTTACGAATTTTAATAAATGTGTTTACTTATTCGCACATTTAATAATACGATTCGCAGATAAATTAAATTAACATCCGCTTATCAATTGCCTTGCAATAAAATATCTAATTATTTTTCCACTCATTAAGTATAATTTAAAGACTATTAATTTATTCATTAATACGTCCAATCCAATGCCAGTATACGTAACATTGAACATAATTAATATATATCATAATTATACGATTGTGTAAACCCTAATTAGTACCTACGATATACGGACCATATCATATGAACAAAATGTTACTATCTAATTTAATAAGCCTAAGACTTTATTAATTGCCAAATTATTATCTAATCAAGATCGAGAGAGCTCCTGGCTTACGTTTGAAGACTTACTAGGTACATACAATTAAAATAAATATGTTTATAATGATATTTTTTGTTATCAATGATATACATACGTGATTATTTGAATAAACGATTTGATATTAAATAAAATACTTATTTTTATAGCGTGTGTAACTTTAAATTAAATATTTAATTTTGTAAGATTAACCATTTATGCGCGAGCGCAGCGCGTTGATGTCTTCTGAAGGAAACATTTTTGTATCACGATTGTTTAAGAAAAGACATCAACGCGTACCACGCGTCTCACTGTGGAAATTATAATTATTATATTGATGTAGAATCAAAATAAAAAAAATATTAATGCCATAATATAAATATTACAATATAAATATGACTATGAATATAAATATGACCATAAACAGCATCTAGCAGTGCGGGTAGCGGGTAAAATGGTTACCCGCTACCCGCTTTGCTAGGCTCTGTAACTGCAGCCTTAAACTGCGCCGATTATGAGTTCTATAATTAATGTTGCTCATTAGAGGCTTCCCTAATGATCTGACCCACCACGTCCCGCCACGAGCGATGGCGGAAAACTCGCTATAATGAGACAACAAGCTGACATAGTACGTCTCGCCACAAGCGATAGCGGAAAACTCGCCATAATGAGCTGACAATACATCCATCTCAACACCGTCGCTTCTAATTAGTCCAACAGGCATTAATTAATTAACGCATTGTTACCAATTGTAGCAATGCGAATAGGCTTCACATTGTCCCAATTATAATTGATTTCATTAACAAAGCTTCGCCTATAATTGAAAGTAGACAGCACAGCGAAAGGGAGGGTAAGGTAATTACGAGATCCAATTTAGACTTGCCAACTCTACACTTTGCTGTTAGTTTCAAACAAAAGCTTAATTAATTAAGTCGAAAACAATTAAGTTCAGTGCCGTAATATTCTCAGCAATTACTCGGTATTCGTCGTATTTTGTAGCCTTCAGTAATTGTTGGCAGACGGGACATGGAACGCGGGACCCGACTGTACCGCGCTAATACCACCGTCCTAACCTATGTACAGTCAAGCTCCTTCATATAAGTATTTATTTATTTAACAAGGCAGTTTGAAGTCGTCCTGCAAACAAAAAAAATTTAGTTTATCGGTCAAAATATTTATTGACCTCGACTATCAACACAAAATGGTTGATTTTTCACCTGTGGCTAAAATATTTTTCCACTGAGAAAAGGGAATGTCCCCGCGGGATAAAAACAGAAGTCTATTGATTTGTGTTATTCGGTTATCCGGACAATAATATAATTCTTTTTCTTCGCAAGTCGATCGTATCGACTAAATTAAATATGCATTTAATTAAATTCGACATAATATAATTATTTTTTTTTATTGTAAGTTCATCGGGTCGTTCATCTACTCAACGGTACACTCGATAAAAGATTAATATGTAGAGCTGTTTTAGCTTGAAGAATTTTGAATAGGGACATAATTTTTAAGTATTTCTTTTAGATACCCTTTTCAGAGATCTGACTGTACATTAATTATACGAACACTGCAAACACTAATTGGCAAATCTTTTATTAATACGTTACATATAAAGTCCTCGTTAAATTCTACAAACGATGTTCCCCTGCTGTTTTGGTAATTGGATGCTTGTTTTTATAGCGCTAGATAGAATTTTAAAATGGTTTTAATGTCGTCGAAATGACTCTTTTATACATATTTAATGTTTTTATTTTAATCAACGCGCTTATCTCGCATATTCTAGACATAGGCGGCGTAATGTAGGTTGTTAGGAAAGGTACTGCGATTTCTATATCTGAATGAGAAATATAAAAAAATCCCGAGCGGAATACCGTTACATCGCTCTACAGTCTGCACCCTGTATAATACTAGTAGGTATGATTGGAGCGCGTGGCTGAAGTCGGGTTGAAGGTAGCAGCTTTGCGATCTGTCAATTTGAATGTATGTCGGTGCAATAAATCAGGGTGTCGTTAGAGGCGGGCAGCGTCGAACGTGTATAGGCGCCGAGCGTATATAGGCGTCGACATGCATAAGCACCGACGTGTATACACGCTGCTTGTAACGAGACACGTTTCCGGACGTATCCCCCCAATTAGCGCGGAGTTCCCGTACTAGTGCCCAGTTGCCCATTTATCCTAGCGAGTGTTCCACTCGATAGCCTCCAATCGCATAGTTTCCTGTAATAGACTGCGTTAGATATATCCTTGAAATATTTTTATACATAGAAAAGACAGCTTAGTCAGTGGAAAATGCTTTTTTAATAAATGTAGCTTCATGTTACTTTGGTTCTGTTATTTATACTTAAAACGAAATATTTTTCTGAATTTTAAATGGTTTTATAAAGGCTTGATTTATGTATTAGTATATTTAGTATAGGTATTATATTGTATTCCTCTATGCTTTCGGTATCATCCTAAACATTCAAATTCTAAAAAAACTGTGTGGCTTTTATAACGTCCATTTATAAGTTGCAATTATTATTTACATAAATATTACTGTAGACCACCTGTCAAAATAGCAATTAGTTAAGTAGGTATAGAACTTTTGTATGATATATGTTTGTATTATGTATGTATGTATTGTATGTAGAACTTTATGTTCTTTGAATAGGGCCGGGCAGTCGTTTTGTATGTGATGTAGTGTAGGAGAACCATTTATACGATAGGGCTTTAGCTGTGTACATGTCTTTACGGAATTTCTTCCTGTCTATCGTACATATCGTCTTCCGGATGTTTGGAGTACATAATATGGCGCATCTAATCTTGATCTTGGTGGCAAGCACCGCCAGGAAATGCATATTTTATATAGACACTGGTATCCCCACGCACTCTTTAGTATACATACATACATAATACAAACATATATCATACAAAAGTTCTATACCTACTTAACTAATTGCTATTTTGACAGGTGGTCTACAGTAATATTTATGTAAATAATAATTGCAACTTATAAATGGACGTTATAAAAGCCACACAGTTTTTTTAGAATTTGAATGTTTAGGATGATACCGAAAGCATAGAGGAATACAATATAATACCTATACTAAATATACTAATACATAAATCAAGCCTTTATAAAACCATTTAAAATTCAGAAAAATATTTCGTTTTAAGTATAAATAACAGAACCAAAGTAACATGAAGCTACATTTATTAAAAAAGCATTTTCCACTGACTAAGCTGTCTTTTCTATGTATAAAAATATTTCAAGGATATATCTAACGCAGTCTATTACAGGAAACTATGCGATTGGAGGCTATCGAGTGGAACACTCGCTAGGATAAATGGGCAACTGGGCACTAGTACGGGAACTCCGCGCTAATTGGGGGGATACGTCCGGAAACGTGTCTCGTTACAAGCAGCGTGTATACACGTCGGTGCTTATGCATGTCGACGCCTATATACGCTCGGCGCCTATACACGTTCGAGGCGGGTCTAACGACACCCTGATTTATTGCACCGACATACATTCAAATTGACAGATCGCAAAGCTGCTACCTTCAACCCGACTTCAGCCACGCGCTCCAATCATACCTACTAGTATTATACAGGGTGCAGACTGTAGAGCGATGTAACGGTATTCCGCTCGGGATTTTTTTATATTTCTCATTCAGATATAGAAATCGCAGTACCTTTCCTAACAACCTACATTACGCCGCCTATGTCTAGAATATGCGAGATAAGCGCGTTGATTAAAATAAAAACATTAAATATGTATAAAAGAGTCATTTCGACGACATTAAAACCATTTTAAAATTCTATCTAGCGCTATAAAAACAAGCATCCAATACCAAAACAGCAGGGGAACATCGTTTGTAGAATTTAACGAGGACTTTATATGTAACGTATTAATAAAAGATTTGCCAATTAGTGTTTGCAGTGTTCGTATAATTAATGTACAGTCAGATCTCTGAAAAGGGTATCTAAAAGAAATACTTAAAAATTATGTCCCTATTCAAAATTCTTCAAGCTAAAACAGCTCTACATATTAATCTTTTATCGAGTGTACCGTTGAGTAGATGAACGACCCGATGAACTTACAATAAAAAAAAATAATTATATTATGTCGAATTTAATTAAATGCATATTTAATTTAGTCGATACGATCGACTTGCGAAGAAAAAGAATTATATTATTGTCCGGATAACCGAATAACACAAATCAATAGACTTCTGTTTTTATCCCGCGGGGACATTCCCTTTTCTCAGTGGAAAATATTTTAGCCACAGGTGAAAAATCAACCATTTTGTGTTGATAGTCGAGGTCAATAAATATTTTGACCGATAAACTAAAATTTTTTGTTTGCAGGACGACTTCAAACTGCCTTGTTAAATAAATAAATACTTATATGAAGGAGCTTGACTGTACATAGGTTAGGACGGTGGTATTAGCGCGGTACAGTCGGGTCCCGCGTTCCATGTCCCGTCTGCCAACAATTACTGAAGGCTACAAAATACGACGAATACCGAGTAATTGCTGAGAATATTACGGCACTGAACTTAATTGTTTTCGACTTAATTAATTAAGCTTTTGTTTGAAACTAACAGCAAAGTGTAGAGTTGGCAAGTCTAAATTGGATCTCGTAATTACCTTACCCTCCCTTTCGCTGTGCTGTCTACTTTCAATTATAGGCGAAGCTTTGTTAATGAAATCAATTATAATTGGGACAATGTGAAGCTATTCGCATTGCTACAATTGGTAACAATGCGTTAATTAATTAATGCCTGTTGGACTAATTAGAAGCGACGGTGTTGAGATGGATGTATTGTCAGCTCATTATGGCGAGTTTTCCGCTATCGCTTGTGGCGAGACGTACTATGTCAGCTTGTTGTCTCATTATAGCGAGTTTTCCGCCATCGCTCGTGGCGGGACGTGGTGGGTCAGATCATTAGGGAAGCCTCTAATGAGCAACATTAATTATAGAACTCATAATCGGCGCAGTTTAAGGCTGCAGTTACAGAGCCTAGCAAAGCGGGTAGCGGGTAACCATTTTACCCGCTACCCGCACTGCTAGATGCTGTTTATGGTCATATTTATATTCATAGTCATATTTATATTGTAATATTTATATTATGGCATTAATATTTTTTTTATTTTGATTCTACATCAATATAATAATTATAATTTCCACAGTGAGACGCGTGGTACGCGTTGATGTCTTTTCTTAAACAATCGTGATACAAAAATGTTTCCTTCAGAAGACATCAACGCGCTGCGCTCGCGCATAAATGGTTAATCTTACAAAATTAAATATTTAATTTAAAGTTACACACGCTATAAAAATAAGTATTTATTTAATATCAAATCGTTTATTCAAATAATCACGTATGTATATCATTGATAACAAAAAATATCATTATAAACATATTTATTTTAATTGTATGTACCTAGTAAGTCTTCAAACGTAAGCCAGGAGCTCTCTCGATCTTGATTAGATAATAATTTGGCA